>UESW01004355.1:0-206747 GCA_900491605.1 Calamus simplicifolius | reverse complement strand
GACACTCGCAATTACTACTGCTACTTGGCCAACCGGGATGGCAATGGTTGACATGAAAGGACAAGAAATAAGCAAAATGATGCTTTCAAAGGGCTAACCTAAAAGGAAAGGAGAGAAGCAAGCGGCTGCTTTGAAATCGATTGGGCCATCCTTCTCAACCTTCCCTTATTAAATCGTTGGGACGAGGGCCATCATCAATCTGACTCCTCGCAATTACTATAACGTTGACTGCTTGGCCCCCCTGGATGGCACTGGTACGAAAGGATGCTGGGCATGTCATTGCTAAAGGTGGGCACTGGATCATGTCTGACAGGCATGCTTAGACTCGTCATGCCGCTCATGGGCCATGCTCGATCCGGCATGATTGGATCATGTCTGGCACAGCCCACCAAAAATATTTTAACATGGTGAATGTACAAAAATGCTGAGATGGGCATAAGATGTTAAGACTAATGGACAATTAAAAATGAATAAAAAACTCATATTATTTGCCTTATCCCGCCTTCTATATTTACATGAATTATGTTTCAAGTTAATATAAATTTTCTTAAAATTAGAATTAATTTTTAATCTAACAATCTTGTTCTTTAATAGTAAAAATTAGTTTATTTTAACAAATTTTATATTTCAATGGAAAAGATTGTTTTAATCCTATTAAGTTTTTGGCTTAGTATTGTCTTAATATGCATTTTTTTCTTTTCTTTTCTTTTCATTATTATTATTATCTTAGGATTGCTTATATCCAATGCATTGATCTAAATTGAAAACATGTATTCTATATAATCTCCACCATCATTTTTAGCTTTTATTGCTACCATCTAAATGCTTTATAGCACCATCTTAAATTTTTTCTTATCTACCATGCCAATTAGGATAGTTCATCAAATTATCCTTAACTACCATTAAAATGTATTTGAGTTGCCATACATACTATCATCTTAGCATTTTTTTTTTTTTCGTATCCATCAGGCGAATTAAAGTTTTCTATGAAGTCATTATATATTCAAATGAAATTTTAAATAAGTTCATTTGTTTCTTTCTAATATAATTATCCTGTAAGAAATTGATCCTCACATAAGTTGTTTGTGTCTCATGTAAGCGAGATTCCAAAGATTGTCTACTTACTGTTCATCACTCAAGTACAATCGGACTATCCATGAATTGTATTGTATCTCACCATGAAGTCTTGCTGTATCGCCTTGCTGCACCACGCTCGATGATTGGCTGTGCCGTGTACATGCGCGTATGCCAATATATATATATATATATATATATATATATATATATATATATATATTCTGCCCTTGGTATGCTCGCACGTATGCACCGCACGCAAGCTGCACTGCCCCCGATTCAGCAAGACATTCTCTACCATTTGCATAGCAAGCTTAAGAGTTGGTTTGAATCTCTTCCAAAATGACCCATGGCAATACAAGCAGGCCAGCCCAAAGGCCCGTTTGAGCGGATCTTTCAACCATCTAACTTTGCTGTTGGGCTGTCCCAATTTAAACTCCATAAAGGTGCTATCAAAATGACTAGTGTTTGGAGACAAACTGTGCATCCACGCAATGGTAACAATCAAATATGCTCTAATGGACCATGCCACAAAAAAAAGTCATTTGAAAAGATGTAACACTATTTCATTTTGTTTTTTTTTTGTTTAATGTTATTCATTAGGATATGGCCATTATCATCTATCACACTTCATTCAACTTTTCTTTACGACATAAATTAGAAATCCAAAGGGAATAAGAATAGGTGTGTTTTTTTTTTTAATTACCCAGCCATGATATTTGGCAATGCCTTTGATGCTTACGGTATATGCACCCATAAAGCTAAAGCTTTTAATGAATTCAATGATTACATGAATTGCCTCTCAAATAAGATGCCGCTTTGTTATGGTTATTCGCATATATAACATAAATAGCAATATAATAGCTAGAAAAAAATACTCAATGGACAGATGTATTATTGTTAGATTTTAATTTTGCAGTCATACATTTCAGAATAATATATTTTAAAGTAATATTAGTATCCATGTGATAAACAAATAGTTGATTACAATGGTTATATATGGACCGCTTAAATATCAATATACATATCAATATTCTCTTGTGCAAAAATAGACATATTAATGATGCATTTGAAATGAGTTGAGGCAGTAGGGAATTTTATGAAGAAAAATTGAAATTTAAAATACTATTATAAAATTATAAAGAAGTATAAGTAAAAATATAGTCATTATAGGAAATGATGGGAATATTTTTCATATCATTCATCTTAATAACAAAGTGAGGGGTGGTTGAAAAAAAAGGTGAAAATATGTTTTTGGTCCTTAAACCTTCACTTAAAATTTATTTTAATCCTTAAACTTTTACTTGTTAGTTTAATCTCTTATATTTTAAAAATATTATATTTGTAACATTTCATTATATAGGATCAATTAAAATTGATGGAATAAATGATAGGTCATATTGATAAAAACATGAATTAGTTGATAGAATGACATTATGAGCCATTCTATTCATTTGAATTGGCTCTATGTCACAAGATGTAGGGAACACAATATTTTTAAATATGACTAGATTGTAATAATTAAAAGTTTAAAGATCAAAATAAATTTTTAAAAAAAAGTTTAAACATCAAAAGCATATTTTAGCCTAAAAAATTATAATGATTATTATAAATAGGTTTTTTTACGATGTTATTTGCTATATGTAAATGATGTCGTCACCAGATTGGCAGAGCTGATTGGCAGAGCTTGTCAGGCTTGAGCAGCCAAAATTTGTTGGGTCTATCTCTCACGTCTCTGTTGAGGGTCCAATCGTACAAGCAGTCTGAGCCGCTGGGCTGTATGGGTAGTTCCTACAAGAAATCTATCCGAGTGGCCAACTGAAGATCCTATCCGAGTGGCCGACTGAAGGTCCTACAAGAAATCCTACTTGGGTGGCCGCACATAAGCAAGCCAATTCATCATAGTTAACCCATGGTCCCACTAATAACTCCAATGGTGCATTTTGAAGTTCGTCCACTTCCCTCACATGGTCATTCTCCCAAGCATCGCATCAGTCGCCGCATTGTTGCATTGCATGGGCCCACTTGCTGCCCAATGGAATGAAAGACTATGTAGTCAATATGAAATAATTTACAAGACACGTGCTTCATACTCATATAAACCAATTCGTAGAATGGAATGGATTTATTTCATGGCTATGCCTTTGAGTATCCAAAATTTGAATGAACTCAACAGTCATCACGGTTCACCAGTGTTAAAATCAGGATCCAGGTCCTCTGCCACATGGCCCATAAAATTTGCATGAAGTCCCTTTCCTTCTATCATTAGCCTTGATATTTCCAAGATGCTGTGTAATAGTCATTAAATTTATTTGAGTGGGAATTGAGATCCGGCAACCAAATGAAATTTTATACTTAATTTCCATTGATTAAAATTTCATTTTCTTCTATGGTTGAGAAACATGCATTCAGCGTTTATTCTTCAATTCTATACACATTCTCAATAGAAGGAGCAGTGCTCAAATCCTAAATAGTCACTTCTACTATCATTTGTATGATTCACATATCTTGTCGCCATTATCGAAAAATCACATCTTGTGTCAATGCAAGCAACCCTCCCTCCCCAATAAATCACTAAATAGTAGCATCACGTGGTGAGCTTTATAATGGGATCAAACTTTGACATTTCACATCACATGACAACACTACCAACCAACAAAAACTCTTTTCCTCCTTTATTTTTTATTTAAATATTTCAAGGTACCAATTACTTCATTTACACCTTTATCATAGACATTTCGTTTCCATTAATCAAGTCAGGCAACTTGTGTATGAACCTTTAAATTTCTACTTTTAACGATTTTAAAAGTCTTAATTTGAATTTATCTTACTCTATTAATTAATAATTTAAACTATATCTAAGTGCTAGCAAATGGACTAGGTATACAAATAATATTACAAAATACTAACTTTTTCTTATGTAAATTAACTTGTAAAAATGAATAGGCAAAACACATATAAAAAAAAAAGTCAAATAATTTAATACTTATTTCCATAATGATTTATCACTTTTAAGAATAAATTTTTTAATGCATGAAATAAAATCTATTTTATTTTTTAAAAGGTTAAATCAAAAAACATAAATGAACTAATTTATTAAATCTATAACTTAATCGTATCCCAACCAATTATAAAAATGAACATGATAAAAACTTATTATTTTATCTAAATCTGATCCAAAATTAAAATAATTTATTTTTATAAAATAAAATAAATTAAATGATTGTATTTATATTTTAAAAAATAAAAGTATAATATAAATTATAACAGTTGAAAATATAATAATTTGTATAGTCTTTAAAAATATTTTTTAATTCAAATTTGATTCAATTTAAATTAAATTTTAAAATTTAAAAAAACTAAAATAAAATCGTATCTGATTTTTGGGGGCAATGGAAGGTAGATTTAGTTTAATCATCACACCTTGGACTTGGAGCGGGCTGCATGTGATGCATCTCCACTACTCTCTTGATTTATTATGATATGATGTAAAATTGCTACCGAGAAAAGGACCGTAAAACATGGCACCTGTTGTGCCATCTTCCAACGCACTGCGCTATAGGGGGTGAGAGCGAGTATATAGGAAGCAGACAGGCTTGCTTTTTGAAGGGTTTCATAAGGGAAATTCTATTTGGCCCATGCTTTTTCCTTAATAGCCCCCTCCCCACTTAAAAAAGGGACATATTTGTCCCTAAAAAAATTGGACCAAAATACCCCCAGGTCAAAACAGCCCCCCTCCACTGCCCCTCCCCCCTCCTCCCTCACTCCATATCAAAACACCATCGGATCCGACCATTTGAAGCTTGATTGAAGAGATTTCAACCTATAATCAAGCAATGAACAAGCAACTAGTAATTTTAGAATTCAATGGTCGCAAAGATTGGTTTATATCCCCGTCGTCGAATTTTTTTTTCCCCATTCATGAGTTGTTTGGCCCTGTGTGATCGAATAGGTCAAATTGTTTGGCAACACAGGGCCGATCTGAGTCAACATGTTCGGCCCTGGTGGGCCAACAGATTCCTTCTGTTCGGCAACACAGGGCCGAACAGAATTGAATTCTGTTCGGCATGCTAGGCCGAACAGAACTAATTTTGTTCGGCATTCTTGGCCGAACAGAGTCTCTGTTCGGCCAACCAGGGATGAACAGAGACTCTACCAAATGTGAGCGAGGGGGCAGAGAGTGTAAAAGGGGAAGGGGTTGTTTAGGTAATTTTTTTAATTTAGGGGGGCTACTGAGTAATTTTGAGGGGCTATTGAGTAAAAAAAATTGAGGGGGATGCTGAGTAAAAATGGCCGGCCAAATAGAATTTCCCGTTTCAGAAGCTTTTTGATTTCGACCTTCCAAAGAGTAGGGGCCAATGGTGGGGGGAAAAGAAAAGGGCCAGTGTTACTTCATCACAATAAAAATTGAAATGTCGCTTCACTCTATTTTGGTGCAGACCCAGCCAGTCCTCTTTCAACTTCACCCGCGCTCAATTCGAGTTGCATCTTCTCTTTGCAATGTGGATAAAAATTGATTTAACTATCTGTTTACCATGTGTGTTACCACATAATTTTTGAATGGTCTTAGAAGCTTTTTTTCTTTTTATTTTTAATGCAGAAGCTGCCAAGTAATCAGGAAAAGATCTATTTGAAGATTACTTCTGATATTTTCTCCCATATTTACACATTAAATATATTATTTTATATTTATATTTTAATTTCTGAAATTTTATAATTATTATTTGCACATATGCTAGATTACCTAAATGTAAAAATAAAATTTAGATATTATTTCCTCATCCTCAAAATTATTAATCTCTTAACACGTGGCCCTTCGTATTTGATTCTCCAATGGATATATTATAATGAAATAAGGATATTTTTATCTCTTTATGATCCTAGTTAATCTTAAAATCAATAAAAATTATGGAAAGATTAATTTATACAAAAATGTGCCTTTACGTTAATTTTTATATAAATGTTAAGAAAATATGCCTTTACATTAATTCCAATTCACGTTCCAGTCAACATCTCTCACATCGTAGTTCATTATAGAGCAGCATGAATTCCTTAAAGCACATTTGTCTTCTAGCTCTTGCAGGAATATTATATTTTTGGACATGTCGGACATATATGTAGATCATTATAGAGCAGCATGAATGCCTTAAAGCATCTTAAATTCAAATTTTCATTCAACATTTTAATTTCATTCAAGTAATTAATCATAAGTTGATAAAACTATAACTTTTAAAATATATATTAATAGACACTAAGGTATTGCAGTTAAAGATCCACTAAAAATCTAAATATTTGGGTATAGTTAAGCAAAAATAGATGAAGGACGCAGTTGTTGATATGGAAAAAAATTGTTTTAACTAAGAGTTTATTCAATGAATTAAAAAATTATTTAGAGTGAATGATAAGAAAATTTATGTGGCTTAGTTTTTTAATGTTTGGATGGATCAAGTTGAGGCCAGGTTAGGCTTTTTTTGGTTAAGCCAATGTAGTTCTAGAGGATTTATGGGCCGTGTTAGGCTAGCTTTGGTTAGCAAACATAAAACAAGGTTTGGATCCAAATTTTAGATTGAGTCCTATATTTTTGAATATGCTACAACCTATAGCTCTTCCAATGCAGATGAAGATGGGTCTAATATAGCTACGAATGGGTCAGGTCATTATTTGACCCAACATATTTGGTTATCCCCATCTTCGTCTAAAAAACTTTCAATCTTCTTATGTTTCAATTTCTTGTGTACCTTTCCATTATCATGGGTCAGTTAAAATGATTGGAGGATCTTTACGGGGAAAATTATGAACTAGACATCAAGTTTAATTTTACCACTCTCAAATTGAATACCTTAGCACGGTAGATAAAAGAATTTAATGGACTTGCAGTGCTGAAGGTCATATAACAACATGTACAGAGAAAGGCCATTCCCCCCAACACGGCAACTCTTCCTTTTAAGATGTTATTTGGTCTGGCCCCCTTCTTTGGTTTCGTTTGTTGACCATGTTTGTAATGTTTGCACCAGTGACTCACCGCCGGGTGGATTGGACGCTGGTCAAAAACCACGATCGAGAAACAACCATAAAATCAAAGAGAAATAGTTGCCGATTGCCCAGTTTCAGATTGGGACTTTAGCATGCTTAGCAGCTGCATCTACGAATGCTTGAATTTGGCACCGAGTCTACAATATACTTGCTAGGCACAACATCAACGTTCAAAAGGAACATGTGGAGCATCGTCATTGGTGCTGGATGATCCCATCGTGCCACCACCATCTCTCACGTTGTTAAGGGCCCGAGAGGCAACGACCATGTGAAATGATCCAGAGTGGTCCCCACTCACCACGCCCATGTTTAGATTCACAACGTTTAAATTCACAATAAGTTATAACTTAAATTTATTTACTATCAATACATTTATGCTCAAATTTTTAAAATTATATAAATTTAATTTGTTAATAAATTAATTAAAATCTCAAATAGACTTGGTATTATAAAAAGCATCTAGCTCAATTCAATCCCAAATTTCAATCCATTCGTGCCTGGGCCATCATATTGCCATCAAGAAAACGCATCGACCAAAAAAAAAAAGATAAGTAGGGGAAGCAAGCTGCTGCTTTCAAATGGTTGACATGAAAGGACAAGAAAGTAAGCAAGCTGATGTTTTCAAATGGCTAACCTAAAAGGACAAGGAGAGAAGCAAGCTGCTGCTTTCAAATCGATTGCCATCAGTCTGACACTCGCAATTACTACTTAACATTGACTGCTTGACCCATCGGATGGCACTGGTATGAAAGGATGCTAGGCATGCCATTGCTAAAGGTGGACACTGGATCATGTCTGATACGGCATGGCTCAGACTCATCGTGCCGCTCATGGGCCATGCTCGATCCGGCATAGTTGGATCATGCCTGGCACGACCCACCAAGAAATATTTTAACATGATGAATGTACAAAAATGCTGAGATGGGCATAAGATGTTAAGACTAATGGACGATTGAAAAATGAATAAAACACTCATGTTATTTGCCTTATCCCACCTTCTATATTTACATGAATTATGTTTCAAGTTAATATAAATTTTCTTAAAATTAGAATTAATTTTTAATTCTAACAATCTTGTTCTTTAATAGTAAAAATTAGTTTATTTTCACAAATTTTATATTTCAATGGCAAAGATTAGTTTTTAATCCTAATAAGCTTTTGGCTTAGTATTGTTCTTAATATGCATTTTTTTTCTTTCTTTTCTTTTCATTATTATTATTTATTCTATATTAGGATTGCTTATAGCACCATCTTAAAAAATTTTTCTTATCTACCAAGCCATCTCAATGCTTTATAGCACCATCTTAAAATTTTTTTCTTATCTACCAAGCCAATTAGGATAGTTCATCAAATTATCCTTATCTACCATTAAAAATGTATTTGAGTTGCCATACATACTATCATCTTAACTTTTTTTTTTTTCATATCCATCAAGCGAATTAGAGTTTTCTAAGAAGTCATAATATATATCATTTGTTTCTTTCTGATATAATTATCCTGTTAGAAATTGATCCTCACATCCGTTGTTGTGTCTCATGTAAGCGAGATTCCAAAGATTGGCTCTACTTACTTGTTCATCACATGCTGCCCCGCTCCAAGTCCATGGTGTGATGATTAAACTAAATCTACCTTCTATTGCCCCTGAAAAATCAGATACGATTTTATTTTAGTTTTTTAAATTTTAAAATTTAATTTAAATTGAATCAAATTTGAATTAAAAATATTTTTAAAGACTATACAAATTATTATTTTCAACTGTTATAATTTATATTATACTTTTGTTTTTTAAAAATATAAATACAATTTTTAATTTATTTTATTTTTATAAAAATAAATTATTTTAATTTTAGATCATATTTAGATAAATAATAAGTTTTTATCAGGTTCATTTTTATAATTGGTTGGGATACGATTAAGTTATAGATTTAATAAATTAGTTCATTATGTTTTTGATTTAACCTTTTTAAAAAATAAAATCGATTATATTTCATGCTTTAAAATTTGACACAGATTTAGATAGCATTAAAAAAAGTAAAATAATTTATTCTTAAAAGTGATAAATCATTATGGAAATAAGTATTAAATTATTTAACTTTTTTCTTTTTATAGGTGCTTTTGCCTATTCATTTTTACAAGTTAATTTACATAAGAAAAAGTTAGTATTTTGTAATATTATTTGTATACCTAGTCCATTTGCTAGCACTTAGATATAGTTTAAATTATTAATTAATAGAGTAAGATAAATTCAAATTAAGAATTTTAAAATCGGTTAAAAGTAGAAATTTAAAGGTTCATACATAAAGTTGCCTGACTTGATTAATGGAAACGAAATGTCTATGATAAAGGTGTAAATGAAGTAAGTTGGTACCTTGAAATATTTAAATAAAAAATAAAGGAGGAAAAAAGTTTTTGTTGGTTGGTAGTGTTGTCATGTGACGTGAAATGCCAGAGTTTGATCCCATTATAAAGCTCACCACGTGATGCTACTATTTGGTGATTTATTGGGGGAGGGAGGGCTGCTTGCATTGGTACAAGATCTGATTTTTTGGATAATGGCGACAAGATATGTGAATCATACAAATGATAGTAGAAGTGACTATTTAGGATTTGAGCACTGCTCCTTCTATTGAGAATGTGTATAGAATTGAAGAATAAACGCTGAATGCATGTTTCTCAACCATAGAAGAAAATGAAATTTTAATCAATGGAAATTAAGTATAAAATTTCATTCGGTTGCCGGATCTCAATTCCCACTCAAATAAATTTAATGACTGTTACACAGCATCTTGGAAATATCAAGGCTAATGATAGAAGGAAAGGGACTTCATGCAAATTTTATGGGCCATGTGGCAGAGGATCTGGATCCTGATTTTAACACTGGTGAACCGTGATGACTGTTGAGTTCATTCAAATTTTGGATAGTCAAAGGCATTGCCGTGAAATAAATCCATTCCATTCTACGGATTGGTTTATATGAGTATGAAGCACATGTCTTGTAAATTATTTCATATTGACTACATAGTCTTTCATTCCATTGGGCAGCAAGTGGGCCGCATGCAATGCAACAATGCGGCGACTGATGCGATGCTTGGGAGAATGACCATGTGAGGGAAGTGGACGAACTTCAAAATGCACCATTGGAGTTATTAGTGGGACCATGGGCGAACTATGATGAATTGGCTTGCTTATGTGTGGCCACCCAAGTAGGATTTCTTGTAGGACCTTCAGTTGGCCACTCGGATAGGATCTTCAGTTGGCAACTCAGATAGAATTTCTTGTAGGAACCACCCATACAGCCCAGTGGCTCAGACTGCTTGTACGATTTGGACCCTCCGCAGAGACATGAGAAATAGACCTAGCAAATTCTGGCTGCTCAAGCCTGATAAGCTCTGCCAATCTGATGACGGCATCATTTACATATAGCAAACAATGTCATAAAAAAACCTATTTATAATAATCATTATAATTTTTAGGCTAAAATATGCTTTTGATGTTTAAACTTTTTTTAAAAAATTTATTTTGATCTTTAAACTTTTAATTATTACAATCTAGTCATATTTTAAAAATATTGTGTTCCCTACATCTTGTGACATAGAGCCAATTTAAAGGAATAGAATGTGTTGGCCCAGATGGCAACCCAAGAGGGGGGGATGAATTAGGTTCTTAAAAAATTTAACCTTTTAAAACGATTGACTTTGGAATACACAAGATTAAGTGTAGGATAAATATTAACCACAAACAAAGAGATAGAGAGAGAGAATCAAAACACGGCAAACACAAAGATTTTATAGTGGTTCGGTGTATCCAACACCTACGTCCACTCCCAAGTACCACTTGGGTCCACACTATAATCTACTAGATTACAGCCGAGTTGTTTTACAAGCTCACAACTCAAAACTTGTTGTTTCCCATGGGATCACAATGAACCCAGCCGGTTTTCGGGCTCACCAGCACAAAACCCAAACCCAAGCTAATCTAGCTTGACCCGAGGTATACTACCTCCACTAATTCAATCCCCTGATTGAACTAGCAAAAACAAATGAGAATAGAGTTTATAATAATAAATAGCTCCTCAAATGAGCAAATATTCAATATAAATAAACAAGGTTAGAAAAGCCTGTTTGAAGCAGAGTTGATTTGAGCTTTTCTTCTTTTCTTCTTTTCCTCTTCTCCTTTGAGATGTTGAATCAGCCTCAGCTCGGATTCTTCACAAAGATTTGCAGATGAAAGTTGGGAAAAAATAGGGTTTTTGGCTCTCTTTTTCTTCTTTTTGAAATCCTCCGATTTTGAACTTGAATGCCTTGGATTTCTCTTTGAGCTTTCAGGAGTTGATGGATTTGAACTTTGACTCTTTCCTCTTGATTTCTTGCTCAAGACTTCTCAGATTTTTCAATTTATTTTCTCTCTATTTTTCATCATTTTTTCAAACAAACGGACTCCCCTTTTATAGATTCTCTTTAATCCAAGATTAGGTAAAAAACTAGCCATTATTTCTGTCCTTGGATTCCTCCTACACAAGAAAAGTATCCGTTAGAGATTAGGTGAGAAAATATTACCGTTGGAGGCCATTCTGACACTTTGAAAATCTATTCCTGACAGGTTGGAGTCGGCTCCAACTTTTCAGGTGTCGGCTCCAAGTCGAGTATCCAAAAATAGAAAGTAAAATTTCATTGAGGAGTCGGCTCGAAAAAGTTGAGTGTCGGCTCGTTGCATTCGGGAGTCGGCTCTGAAAAACTGTAAGTGTCGGCTCCAGGGTAGTCCAAAAACATGCTTTCTGTTCCCGCATTGGAGTCGCTCAGGCACTGTAAGTGTCGGCTTCGAAACTCTTAGTGTCGCTCCAAAACACTGGGTGTCGGCTCCAGACCGTGCCAAAAATCAGAAAAGCATTTGATCGCCATGGGGTCTCCAAACCTTCTAGGTGTCGACTCCAGGCTCTGAATTTTAAAACATACTTAGGCATTTGATTCAAAACACGTTTCTTTATACCTTTTGATTAATCAAATTTTTATGCCCTGAAACACTTGTAAATTTATTAGTAACAAAATGAATATACTCATATCTTTTATTAATCATCAAAATCAATAATTGGGTCAACAATCTCCCCTTTTTGATGATTATAAAAACATTGAGTATATGCATGATAAACAATAGGATTCTCAAATCAAAATTTTTAAATATTTAATCCTCACAGATAAGCTCCCCCTATGAAGTTCAATTTAACAATTGTTCTTCCTTTTAATAGAAAATTTTAATGTTTGATCAGTTATATCAGTTTTAATTGTCTTTCCTTATGTGCAGTTAATTAGATACCAATAAATTAAGCTTAATTGAGCTTACTTGATCCAATGCATATACAAAAGCTAAATATTTCTCCCCTCTTTTTTTTTATTTTACATTCAATGCATATACGATTAGGAAATGCTTACATAACTCTCCCCCTTTTTTGTAATCAACAAAAAGATCAAGAAGGGTTAAGTAAAATGATAAAATTGATAGATTTTTAAGATCAAAATATATTCATTAAGTATAAGATAAGTTCATTACATCAAAAGTCAAATATAAAACATGAACTCTACTATATCAAACATCAAGCTATACATCATTACATTAAAGCTTCAAGATAAATCAACATCAAAATAGACTAATTATCAAAGACACTTCATTACAAGATAATTACAAATTATTTCTAATGCCTTTGTAGTTCTTCTACAATCCTTGCCATTCCTTCACTTTGAGTCCTAACAAAGGCCTTTAGTCTTTCATCAACAAATGTACATGCAGAAGTAATCTTATCCTGAAGTTCAGCATTACATTTGGAATAGGTTTCTGAGTCTCCACCAATGTCTTTAAGTCCATCAAATATGTTCTTGAGATCATTCTTTAAGGATTCAGCAAGGAACCAAGGGTAGACTCAATCATTCTAATGCGATCATCCAAAGAGTAAAGGGTTTCTTTCAAATTCATAAATTGGCTATCAAACTCTGTCTTCATTTCTTCTTTTTGAGCATTAAAAAACTCTTAAGTTGCTCTAACTGAATATCTGAAAATCCGACAGATGACATAGGTGGCAGTATAGGAACTGGAGCAGGAGGTGGTGAAGATCTGCTAGGCTCTGGTGAAGGATGCCTCGCTGATGGACCAACCTCAGATGGTGCAGAAGATCTAATCTCAGTGGCTCTCTCATCCAGATGGCCCTTTCTCTCCCATTGACCATTAACCTTCACAAAGCCCATCCGGTGCATAGTAGCCAAGCTATAGTAATCAGTGTGTCTAAGGTTCTTTGATGGCTCATTATCAGAAATTACAATACCTTGACTTCTAAACACCATAGTCAAAATCATACCATAGGGCAGTGAAGATCTCCTTTTGCCCCAGCCTCAGCCATATAGAAAATCATCATCCCAGCAAGGTTAATAGGCTGACCTGTCAGAACACTGTCCATAACAAAATGTCTCGCTCCGAGACATACTCAAATCGGCCAGTCTTAGGGAATAAAATCCTACTAGATATTGTGAAGTAATCTAAGCTCAAGGGCAACTGATTAGCCCTAACTTCTTCAAATTCAGACACTTCTCTTCCTAACATCCTTGATAATGCATCAGACCTCTCACTATGAATGTTAGCAACTAATCCAGTGACAGGAATGCTTAGAAGATGTCCTAAACTCTGAAAGGTAAGGTGAACTCTCTTCCCTCTAACAGAACTGATAATCCCACCATCTCCCTTGATAAATTAAATAGAATTCCTTAACAAGGGCCGGATAAGTGGGAACATCCAGCGAGCAAACCTTGTCCCAGCCAAGCTCTTTGATTTGTCTTCCAATAGAAAATCCCTCGGACTCAAAGAAATCAAAATCAACCTTTCTACCCATAGTAATAACTCTCCCGGCTAAAGTGTCTACCTGTGAAGATGAGGAACCAGGATTATCTGAATGGTTCGAGGAAGAATCGGCTTGGAGACGGCTCCGGATGGGACGCCGAGCCGTACGCTTCCCGTGGTTATGGGAGCTCCAAGAACCGATCCTCTCCGCTTAGGAGCCATAGAAATCCTTGGGAATGTTCGATTTGAGGAGAATTTGGCTTGGGAGGTTTTGAGAGAGTTTGGAGAGAGTTTGGAAAGGGATTGGAAATGATAGAAATGACGGAGGTGTCGACTCTGCCCTAATAAAGTCAACTTGGGACCACCAGGTGTCGACTCCCGCAAAGTCGGGTGTCGACTCCAAGTCGCTAAGTTAGCGCTCGAACTGGAGTCGGCTCCACTTATACGGGTGTCGGCTCCAAGGTCAAGGACCGAGAGCGACACAGAAGAGGTGTCGACTCCTCAAATTGAGGTGTCGACTCCACTGACAGTTTCAGAGAAAAATAATGAGTTTCAAACATCCGAAACTTGTCAAAATAGGGTCAATAAATTTTTAAAAAAATCTTTGGAATATGAAGAGTCAAATTGCATAAATGACTAGATAAATTTCCTTAAAATATGAAAGAAATTTAAGAAATTAATAGAAATCTAGATAGTCATTCCTTAAGGGTTTCAAAATCATTCCAAAGGGTCACAAATCCCTAATTCTCCTCTAAGATAACAAAATCTCTCTTCACTCAAGGGTTTTGTAAATATGTCAGCTAATTGTTCTTCAGTATTAACATAATCAAGACAAATTTCATTATTAGCTACATGTTCTCTTATAAAGTGATATCTAATTTCAATGTGTTTGGTTCTTGAATGTTGAATTGGATTTTTAGTTAAATTTATTGCACTTGTATTATCACATCTAATAGGAGTTTTATCAAGTGTTATGCCATAATCTTCAAGTTGTCGCTTAATCCAAAGGATTTGAGCACAGCAACTTCCAGCTGCAACATATTCTGCTTCAGCAGTTGATAATGCAACCGAATTTTGCTTTTTGCTAAACCAAGAGATTAAGTTACTTCCTAAGAATTGACATGCACCACTTGTACTTTTTCTATCTAATTTACATCCAGCATAGTCAGAATCAGAATATGCAATCAAGTTTAGTGTTGAGTCTCTAGAATACCATAATCCTACATTTTTAGTTCCACTTAGATATCTTAAGATTCTTTTCACAGCAATTAAATGAGATTCTTTAGGTTCAGATTGAAATCTAGCACATAGACAAACAGCAAACATGATATCTGGTCTACTTGCAGTTAAGTAAAGTAGAGATCCGATCATACCTCTGTAGTACTTTTGATCTATTTCTTACCATCTTCATCTTTGTCTAATTTGCATGAAGGACTCATAGGTGTTCCAAGGGGTTTGATTGATCCATTCCAAACTTCTTGAGAAGTTCCTTTGTGTATTTTGCTTGGTTGATGAAAATCCCCTCTTTGCTTTGTTGATTTGAAGTCCTAGGAAGAAGTTGAGTTCTCCCATCATGCTCATTTCGAATTCACCCTGCATTAACTTAGCAAATTCTTGACACAAGAGATTGTTAGTAGCACCGAATACAATATCATCAACATATATTTGTACTACTAATAAATCCTTTCTTTTCTTTTCAAAAATAGGTTTTACATTTCCTCTAGTAAAATCATTTTCAATCAGAAATTTGCTTAATCTATCATACCAAGCTCTAGGTGCTTGTTTAAACCATATAGTGCTTTGTGCAATTTAAAAACATGATTTGGAAATTCATGATCTTCAAAACCAGGTGGTTGTTCAACAAAAACTTCTCATTTATAAATCCATTTAAAAATGCACTTTTAACATCCATTTGAAATAAATTGATATTCATATGACATGCAAATGCAAGTAATAATCTAATTGCTTCTAATCTAGCTACAGGTGCAAAAGTTTCATCAAAATCAATTCCTTCTTCTTGATTATATCCTTTTGCAACTAATCTAGCTTTGTTTCTAATTACTATGCCATTTTCATCTAATTTATTTCTAAATACCCATTTTGATCCTATAACAGAATGATCTTTAGGTCTATCTACAAGGGTCCAGACATTATTTCTAGTAAATTGATTTAATTCCTCTTGCATAGCTAACATCCAATTATTATCTTTTTCAGCTTCTTCAATGGTTTTAGGTTCAATTTGAGATACAAATGCAAGATGATTATTGATGTTTCTCATTGATGATCTAGTTCTTACTCCTTGAGATGGATCACCTATAATTAATTCTTTTGGATGACCATAGGCATATCTCCAATCTCTAGGAAGATCTACATCATTATGATTTGCATCAACAACATCAACACTAGGAGAATCATCATCTTTAGCTTCTTGTTCATGATCTGAAGATACATCTATATTCAATTTTTCAATATCTCTTTCTAATATGTTTGTATCTTCCTCATCATCAATCTTTTCTGAACTCGATGCTAAAGATTCATCAAAAACTACATGAATAGATTCTTCTACAATTAAGTTTCTCTTGTTAAACACTCTATAGGCTTTACTAGATGTTGAATATCCTAAGAATATGCCTTCATCTGATTTTGCATCAAATTTTCCTAGATTATCTTTACCATTATTATGAATGAAACATTTACAACCAAATGCATGAAAATAACTAATGTTTGGTTTTCTATTGTTCCATAGTTCATAAGGAGTTTTCTTAAGGATTGGCCTAATTAAAGCTCTATTAAGAATGTAACATGCCGTGTTTATAGCTTCCGCCCAGAAGTACTTTGGTAGGTTGCTTTCACATAGCATGGTACGGGCCATGTCTTCTAAGTTCTATTTTTTCTTTCTACAACTCCATTTTGTTGTGGTGTTCTAGGTGCAGAGAAATTATGATGGATGCCATTTTCAATGCAAAAGTTTTCAAATAAATGATTTTCAATTCAGTGCCATGATCACTTCTAAGAGACACTATGGTGTTGTTTTTCTCATTTGTGACCTTCTTGAAGAATTTCAAAAATATTGGAAAGGTCTCATCTTTATGAGCTAAAAATAATACCCAAGTGTATCTAGAATAATCATCTACAATCACAAGACCATATTTCTTTCCTCCTAGACTAGTGGTTCTAGTAGGTCCAAAAGATCCATGTGAAGTAGTTCAAGTGGCCTAGAAGTGGAAACAATGTTTTTAGTTTTGAAAGAGTTTCTAGTTTGTTTTCCAAATTGACATGCATCACAGATTTTGTTATTTTCAAAATCTAGTTGTGGAAGGCCTTTTACTAAATCCATTCTAATTAATTTTGAAATTAGGTGTGTGCTTGCATGACCTAATCTACGATGCCACAGCCATCCAATCTCATTCATATTAGCATTATTAGCAACTAAGCAATGATTACTAGTACAAATTGTCTAAATCAATCAAGTACACATTGCCATTTCTATTTCCAATAAATACAATGCTATTATCAATGGGATTAGAAACAGTGCAAATAGAAGCTTCAAATGATACTTTGAAACCTTTATCACACAATTGGCTAATACTAATTAGATTATGCTTTAAACCATTAACATATAAGACATTTTCAATAAATGTGGAGGGAGTTATTTGAATTTTACCAAACCCATGATTTGGCCTTTGCCATTGTCACCAAACGTAACAACTCCTCCCTTTTTGCTTTCAAGGGTGATGAATTGATCCTTGTCACCCGTCATGTGTCTTGAGCAGCCACTATCGAGATACCACTTTCGCTTTGATCTTTTGGCCGCAAGACACTCCTGCAAAAATGATCAAGTCTTATATTTAGGTACCCAAGCCTTCTTGGGTCCTTCATGGTTAGTAGCAATAAAGATTGTTCCTTTTGGAACCCATATTTTCTTCCTTTACTTTTAATTCTTGTTACTTTTCTTAAATTACATTCAAAGGCTTTATGTCCTTTTTGTTACAATTGACATAAAACTTCATTTTTATCTTGTTCTTTTCAAAGAAGTTTTTACATTTTTGTTTTATGTTAGGTCTATACCTAATCCAGCCTTATCAAAATAGCTCTTTGATTGCTTAATAATAAATTAAGTTTTTCAGAACTATATGTAAATTTATCAACTATATTTTATATTTATCAACTTCCTTCTTTAATCTATCATTTTCATTGAAAATTGATCCTTTTTCTTCAATCAAAGCTTCATTTTCTGATTTCAATTTTTAACTTCATGAGTAAGATTATCTTTTTCTTGACAAGATTTAATTATCATTTTTCAAAGATTTTTTTCTTTTTCAGAACCTTTAAAATCTCTTACTAACTCATTAAATGCATCATATAATTCTTCAAAAGTGAAATCATCATAAGGTGTTTCAGAACTTACCTCAATGTCGTCGTTTGCCATAAAGCAAATGTTGGCAACTTCCTTTTGTTCCTCCTCGGAAGAGGATTCTTCACTATCACTCCATGTTGCAACATAAGCCTTCTTCTTCTTCTTGTAGACTTTCTTCAATTGAGGACAGTCATATCTGAAATGCCCCGGTTTCTTGCACTCATAACATATTAAGGGCTCTTTTTCTTTTTCTTTGTCCTTCTCTTTCTCTTTTCTCCTTCCATTTTTGTTCCAGACTTTTTCTTGTGGAAGGGTCTCCTTCTTTGCATGAATTTTTAAATTTTCTAGCAAGGAGTGCAGTCTCCTCATCATCATCACCATCACTGCAGCTTTCCTCACTTTCTGCAGCCTTGAGAGCAATAGTTTTCTTCTTCTTGACTTCCTCCTCTTGATGTTGTTTCATAGTCAGCTCATGAGTCATTAAGGATCCAAGTAGCTCCTCCAAAGGTAAAACATTTAAATCCTTGGCTTCTTGGATTGCAGTCACCTTCGCTTCCCATGATCTTGGAAGTGACCTAAGAATTTTACGCACAAGTTCAGAATTAGTATAAGTCTTACCAAGACTTTTCAAGCCATTAACAATATCAGTGAATCTTGTGTACATGCATGTAATTGTTTCAGTTTGTTCCATGCTAAATAGTTCATATTTATGCACCAAAATATTAATTTTTGATTCTTTTACTTGATTAGTACCCTCATGGGTAACTTCTAATCTATCCCAAATTTCTTTTGCGGAAATACATGTAGAAATTCGATTAAATTCATTTGCATCCAATGAACAATACAAAACATTCATGGCTTTAGCATTGAGCTGAGCCAACTTCTTATCATGTTCATCCCATTCCTTTCGGTTTAGGAATCACCATGTTGTCTACTCTAATGTGGGTGTGTGTGGACCATTAACTATGATTCCCCATAAGTCATAGTCAAGTGCTTGAATAAAAATCTTCATCCTAGCTTTCCAATAACTATAATTAGTTCCATTAAATAAAGGAGGTCGATTAGTGGATTGACCTTCTAAATAAGATGAACTAGCTTGAGCTGCCATTTGGATCTTTAGCTCTTGATCGTTAGACCAAATTCAAATGAGCACTTGCTCTGATACCAATTGTTGGCCCAGATGGCAACCCAAGAGGGGGGGTGAATTGGGTTCTTAAAAAATTTAACCTTTTAAAATGATTGGCTTTGGATACACAAGATTAAGTGCAGGATAAATATTAACTACAAACAAAGAGATAGAGAGAGAGAATCAAAACACGAAAACAAAGGATTTTATAGTGGTTCGGTGTATCCAACACCTACGTCCACTCCCAAGTACCACTTGGGTCCACACTATAATCTACTAGATTACAGCCGAGTTGTTTTACAAGCTCACAACTCAAAACTTGTTGTTTCCCGGGATCACAACGAACCCAGCTGGTTTTTCGGGCTCACCAGCACAAAACCCAAACCCAAGCTAATCTAGCTTGACCCGAGGTATACTACCTCCACTAATTCAATCCCCCTGATTGAACTAGCAAAAACAAATGAGAATAGAGTTTACAATAACAAACAGCTCCTCAAATGAGCAAATATTCAATATAAATAAACAAGGTTAGAAAAGCCTGTTTGAAGCAGAGTTGATTTGAGCTTTTCTTCTTTTCTTCTTTTCCTCTTCTCCTTTGAGATGTTGAATCAGGCCTCAGCTCGGATTCTTCACAAAGATTTGCAGATGAGAAGTTGGGAAAAAATAGGGTTTTTGGCTCTCTTTTTCTTCTTTTTGAAAATCCTTCGATTTTGAACTTGAATGCCTTGGATTTCTCTTTGAGCTTTCAGGAGTTGATGGATTTGAACTTTGACTCTTTCCTCTTGATTTCTTGCTCAAGACTTCTGGGATTTTTAATTTGTTTTCTCTCTATTTTTCCATCATTTTTCAAACGAACGGACTCCCCTTTTATAGATTCTTTTTAATCCAGATTAGGTGAAAAACTAGCCGTTATTTCTGTCCTTGGATTCCTCCTACACACAAGAAAAGTATCCGTTAGAGATTAGGTGAGAAAATATTACCGTTGGAGGCCATTCTGACACTTTGAAAATCCATTCCTGACAGGTTGGAGTCGGCTCCAACTTTTCAGGTGTCGGCTCCAACTCGAGTATCCAAAAATAGAAAGTAAAAGTTCGTTGAGGAGTCGGCTCCGAAAAAGTTGAGTGTCGGCTCCAGGGTAGTCCAAAAAATATGCTTTCTATTCCCGCATTGGAGTGGCTCCAGACACTATAAGTGTCGGCTCCGAAACACTGGGTGTCAGCTCCAGACCGTGCCAAAAATTAGGAAAGCATTTGATAGACCATGGGGTCAGCTCTAGACCTTCTAGGTGTCGACTCCAGGCTCTGAATTTTGAAACATACCTTTGGCATTTGATTCAAAACATGTTTCTTTATACCTTTTGATTAATCAAACATTTTTATGCCCTGAAACACTTGTTAAATTTATTAGTAACAAAATGAATATACTCATATCTTTTATTAATCATTAAAATCAATAATTGGGTCAACAGAATGGCTCATAATATGTCATTCTATCAACTAATTCATGTTTTTATCAATATGACCTATCATTTATTCCATCAATTTTAATTGATCCTATATAATGAAATGTTACAAATATATATTTTAAAAATATAAGAGATTAAACTATAACAAGTAAAAGTTTAAGGATTAAAATAAATTTTAAGTGAAGGTTTAAGGACCAAAAACATATTTTCACCTTTTTTTTTCAACCACCCCTCACTTTGTTATTAAGATGAATGATATGAAAAATATTCCCATCATTTCCTATAATGACTATTATTTTTACTTATACTTCTTTATAATTTTATAATAGTTATTTTAAATTTCAAATTTTCTTCATCAAATTCCCTACTGCCTCAACTCATTTCAAATGCATCATTAATATGTCTATTTTTGCACAAGAGAATATTGATATGTATATTGATATATAAGCGGTCCATATATAACCATTGTAATCAAACTATTTGTTTATCACATGGATACTAATATTACTTTAAAATATATTATTCTAAAATGTATGACTGCAAAATTAAAATCTAACAATAATACATCTGTCCATTGAGTATTTTTTTCTAGCTATTATATTGCTATTTTATGTTATATGGGAATAACCATGGCCATAACAAAGCGGCATCTTATTTGAGAGGAAACAAAGCAACATCCCAATTCATGTAATCATTGAATTCATTAAAAGCTTTAGCTTTATGCACTACAACAAAATATGAAAATCCCAACTCTTTTTTCCCAACGCTAGGTGGTAGCGTCGGGATATTCCACAACCTGCCGACGCTTTTAAATAGCGTCGACAGGATGCCGATGCTTATAAGCGTCGGCAGATAACGACGCTTATAAGCGTTGGCATATTATAATAATTCATATTCTTTCGACGCTTAGAAGCATCGGCAAATAACGACGCTTATAAGCGTCGGCATATGCGTTAATAACTACAGGCCGAGTAATTATATCAAATGGCACATCTTTTATTAACCCCTCCCCCCGATCATCGTGCCCTAGCTCCCGTCTCCCATGCCGTGCTCCTCTACCCTAGCTCCTGGTTTTACCCCTCCCCCGATCACTTAGCTCCCAGTTTTCCTCCTCTTCCGATCATCGTGCCCTTGCTTCATCACTCTTCACTGTGCCCTAGCTCCGCCGATCTCGTCATTGTTCTTGTCCCCATCAGTGGTGCTGCCGGCGACCTCTGCTGCCAACCTCGCCGTCCTCGACATCCCTCTTCTCCGGCTCTCCCATAGCATTCTCCGTCCTCGACAAACCTAGAAGCACAGTTATTTCCCCAAAACCCGGAGCCATTGAGGTACTGTTTGCATTTGCTGTTTTTCCCCCTTGATTTATTTTGCAATTGATAGACAGTAGACATAAGATTTATTTTGCATTCACTGCCCCCGTGGCTGCCACTCTTCGGCTCCCGACTCATGCCCACATAAATTTCAGCATTATTCTAAGCTCTTGTGCTATCCAGGGTCTTATAGAAATTTTCTTTATGTTTTTGGATTGGCAGCTGCTGTCCAACGATGAAGAGTAGTCAAGTTTTTTTATTTACTTTGTTACCAGGTAGCGTAAAGGGTCTTGCTAATGTAAGTTGTTCCGTTGTAATCTAAATTTCCCGAATCTTCATAATCTGGGTGTCAGCTAAACTCTGGGAACATTTGATTTCCGTGTAAGATCTGCTCCATGTCGTGTTCTGCAGTGGCTTTAGCTGTAAGCCTTAATCTTCCCTATATGAAAGTTATGTCGCTGGGTTGTATAGAGTAGGACAAGGAAGTAAGTAACTTGTATTATTATCAATTGTGATGTTATGCTGCTGTTATTTTTCCTAAGTTGCATAGATATTCAAATAGGCAGTTGAAAATATGTGGACCCCCAGAGTCTCTAAATTTGAAGGTTAAATTGTGGGTCGTTTATTAAACAGGAGGTCCTTTAACTAATATGCTACTTTTATTGGAAGTACGTAAGGCATTTCTCTTGATATAAAATAAATAAAATAGTTCCATGAGCTTCCCAATCCTGTAAATATGATTCTTATAGGGCATCATGGAGTAAGCTCATGTACATGATGAGAAGAATCTCTTCAGATGAGCGTTTTATTAAAGGTCTTCTCATTAAATGCACTATGGCTTGATATGTGTTGCTGAATGTTGGTTTACTTTCTGTCATTCTTTGTTTAAGAAATATGGTTCAAGCTAATATAAAATGGTCAACATATTTGCTTCCAGATAATGACGATATAATTGGAAACCAGAATCGACTGATTAAAGAGAGAGAAACACTTCTGAAAAGGCAGAGCCTGGGTCAAAACATTCAAGCACAAGGGAAGGTCAGTCACAGGAATGCCAGAGTTGCAAGTCCTCGTAGCACAAGAAAGATCTCCAAGGAATCTGGTGGCAACAGTGGTGCAAAGGAAAGGAAGCTTAGTTCCCAGGTAGATGCATTGAAGCCTGGAGAATGTAAAATTGGAATAATGCCTGGATATATTCACAAGCCAGGGCGTATAGGAATTGTATCTCGATCTGGTACCCTGACCTATGAAGCAGTATGTCCTTGGCATCTTAATACATTAAATTAATATGTTAAATTTCTAGGATAGATTCATAAGAGCCAACTTATTATTTATTTTTCAATGACAGGTTTTCCAAACAACTGCTGTTGGTCTAGGACAGTCAACTTGTGTAGGTATTGGGGGTGACCCTTTCAATGGCACAAATTTTGTTGATTGCATAACTAAGTTCCTTGAAGATCCTCAAACTGAAGGTATTCTATTTGCATGTCTGAAATTTGTCCTCTATGTATCTATTTATTTTTTCAATCATCCAAGCACTGTACTGTTGTTCGGTAAAGCTATCCATCATATTTACATTATTTCCCATTGTGTAGTATATTAACATTGTGCTTCTTTCATGGTAGGAAGATGTCTACTTGATATTGTAATACGGAAAAGGTATATGTCCCTTAATTTAAAAGTCATTATGGACTGGCTGATGAACTGGCCTCAAGCTGAAATGGCAACTGACTAGTTCAGTCCAGGTGAAAGCTGGCTGGGTCCCTAAAACCACTCAACCTATATCTGATTGTTGGATGGGTAGTTCTTTTATATCCCTATAGGTGGGAATGAGCGAGATTTTACATGGATTTGCTTTTTAATCTCTCTTTGTTTGGCATGTTTCTTGGTTTTTCGTGAGAATTTTGTGGATTGTATTTGCAAGATAATTCATCATGCTTACTGATTATGGGAATACTTTTATGTCTAGCTATTATTGATGACTGTCTTTTTTTTGTGATATACGATGTCAGCAACTTGGCAAATTTCATACCAAAACTTTGGGAATTATGCAAGAGAAACAGCTTTCTGTCAGTGGCCGTAAGTGGGGGAAGTGGATATAGATGGTTGGTAAACTTACTTCAACAGTTTGTTTTCTTTTTCAAGCTTGTGGTGTGTTATTTTTTGCTGACTATTATTAGCATAGGAGATTATAGATATCATTTATGTAATCTCTTTTACCAGCAAGTGTAATACTCTTCTTTTTCCTTGGATTTGCTTATTATATATTGCATTTATCACATATTCAGAACTTGATTCCAATTCTGTCAGGGCTCAAAACATATGAGTATGTTAGGTCCTTACTTTTATGGTTGACAATTCTTAGTTGTATTCTTGTGTTATATACTGCATGTTCACTTACTGTTGGATCGTATCAATTTCCAGTAAGAGGTATGGGACTATGAAAAAGCTTTGGAACTTCTGGCTTTACTCGGCGTGGCCAAAGATGAAGGTACCTTAATAATGTGGTAGTCCTGACTAACTCGAATTACCTAATGGTATGCTTCCTACTGCTTTTTAGTGACCTGCTCTAAAAGTTTTGCTTGATGCTCCCTTTCAGATCTTTTGGAAGGTTACAAAGCAGTTGAATTATCATCCGAGGAACACTTTGAAAGTTGGAAGAACACACGTGGTTTCCTGCCAGCAATATGGTATTTGGCAACGTATGCCTGATTAACTCTTCAACCCGTTATTGGTGAAACTGACCATCAATCTGTTTATGCTGTAAAATCAAAGGTCAATTTGAAAGGGACTCAATTTAAGGTAAACCCAAGAATGCAGCATTCGCTTTGTTCATATAAAAAGCTTTTTGATGTATTGCAACTGCAGCTGAGAAATACGTACAATTCTGGCAGCAAAATGTTCAATAGGATTGATGGCCACAGATACGTGCCCGAGAAGCTCACAAACTTGGAAATTAATCGCAAAGCCATAGATCACTATCTCTATCATCCAATGCCTTACAACACCAAATTGACCTTCCTCCGGCAGATCATTGACCTCAGTTCGGCTTTTTTTATATCTTTCATTTCATGTATCTTTAAATTTTAAGAAATTTTAAATTGTAACACTCTTTTGATGTAATGAAATTTATATTTAAAATTTTAATTTGGATATTAAGAATGTATGCAATGTGACTTTGTTTGTTATGATTGTATTGTATAATATAAATTTTATCTTAATTGCATAGGTTTAAATATAACAGGTTTAATATAATTTTTTTAGCTTTTCTGTTTATTATTTTATTTTTTTAAAAAAAATAGAATGTGCCGATGCTTTAAAGCGTTGGCTTATAAAAAATTTTCAGCATTCTCGGACGCTTTAAACCATACAAATTCTGACCTGCCACATCCCGACGCTTTAAACCATATGAATTCCAACCCAAGAATGCAGCATTCGAGAAAAAATTTATCTAGCCGACGCTTTAAAGCATCGGCAAAAGGAAAATTAACTCACGCTTTTGATTTTTCCGACGCTTTAAAGCGTCGGTTAGATAAAATTGTTCCAATGCTTTAAAGCGTCGGCATGTGTGCCGACGCGTTGCCGATGCTTTTAAAAAGCATCGACAAATCCTCTCTCCACTCCCTATATCCCGATGCGTGTAAAAGCGTTGGGACAATATTTGCCGATGCTTTTAAGCATTGGCAAATGTTAATTTTAGCATCGCGATACTGTTATTTTACTATAGTGATGGGTGCATATACCGTAAGCGTCAAAGGCATTGCCAAATATCATGGCTGGGTAATTAAACAAAAAAACACACCTATTCTTATTCCCTTTGGATTTCTAATCTTTATGTCATAAAGAAAAGTTGAATGAAGTGTGATAGATGATAATGGCCATATCCTAATGAATAACATTAAAACAAAAAAAAAACACTCATTAGTAATCATGAAATAGTGTTACAATCTTTTCAAATGACTTTTTTTTTGTGGCATGGTCCATTAGAGCATATTGTGATTGTTACCATTGCGTGGATGCACAGTTTGTCTCCAAACACTAGTCATTTTGATAGCACCTTTATGGAGTTTAAATTGGGACAGCCCAACAGCAAAGTTAGATGGTTGAAAGATCCGGCTCAAACGGGCCTTTGGGCTGGCCTGCTTGTATTGCCATGGTCATTTTGGAAGAGATTCAAACCAACGCTTAAGCTTGCTATGCTAATGGTAGAGAATGTCTTGCTGAATCGGGGGCAGTGCAGCTTGCGTGCTGTGCATACACGCGAGCATACCAAGGGCAGAAATATATATATTTTGGCATACACGCATGTACACGGTACAAGCCAATCATCGAGCGTGGTGCAGCACAGGCGATACATCAAATGTCTTGCTGAATCGGGGGCAGTGCAGCTTGCGTGCGGTGCATACGCGCGAGCATACTAAGGGCAGAATATATATATATTATTGGCATACGTGCATGTACACGACACAAGCCAATCATCGAGCACGGTGCAGCACAGGCGATACAACAAGACTTCATGGTGAGATACAATACAATTCATGGATAGTCCGATTGTACTTGAGTGATGAACAAGTAAGTAGAGCCAATCTTTGGAATCTTGCTTACATGAGACACAACAACGGATGTGAGGATCAATTTCTAACAGGATAATTATATTAGAAAGAAACAAATGAACTTATTTAAAATTTCATTTGAATATATATAATGACTTCATAGAAAACTTTAATTCGCCTGATGGATACGAAAAAAAATGCTAAGATGATAGTATGTATGGCAACTCAAATACATTTTTAATGGTAGTTAAGGATAATTTGATGAACTATCCTAATTGGCATGGTAGATAAGAAAAAAAATTTAAGATGGTGCTATAAAGCATTGAGATGGTAGCAATAAAAGCTAAAAAATGATGGTGGGAGATTATATATAGAATAACACGTTTTCAATTTAGATCAAATGCATTGGATATAAGCAATCCTAATATAGAATAAATAATAATAATGAAAAGAAAAGAAAGAAAAAAAATGCATATTAAGAACAATACTAAGCCAAAAACTTAATAGGATTAAAAACTAATCTTTGCCATTGAAATATAAAATTTGTTAAAATAAACTAATTTTTACTATTAAAGAACAAGATTGTTAGAATTAAAAATTAATTCTAATTTTAAGAAAATTTATATTAACTTGAAACATAATTCATGTAAATATAGAAGGTGGGATAAGGCAAATAATATGAGTTTTTTATTCATTTTTCAATCGTCCATTAGTCTTAACATCTTATGCCCATCTCAGCATTTTTGTACATTCACCATGTTAAAATATTTTTTGGTGGGCTGTGCCAGACATGATCCAATCATGCCGGATCGAGCATGGCCCATGAGCGGCACGACGAGTCTGAGCCATGCCGTGTCAGACATGATCCAGTGCCCACCTTTAGCAATGACATGCCCAGCATCCTTTCATACCAGTGCCATCCGGTGGGCCAAGCAGTCAACGTTAAGTAGTAATTGCGAGTGTCAGATTGATGGCCCATCGGTCCCAATGGATTTAATAAGGGAAGGTTGAGAAGGACGGCCAGCAATCGATTTCAAAGCAGCAGCTTGCTTCTCTCCTTGTCCTTTTAGGTTAGCCATTTGAAAGCATCATTTGCTTACTTTCTTGTCCTTTCATGTCAACCATTTGCCATCCGGTTGGCCAAGTAGCCAGTAGTAATTGCGAGTGTCAGATTGATGGCCCATCGGTCCCAACGGATTTAATAAGGGAAGGTTGAGAAGGACGGCCAACAATCGATATCAAAGCAGCAGCTTGCTTCTCTCCTTGTCCTTTTAGGTTAGCCATTTGAATGTCCTTTCACGTCAACCATTTGAAAGCAGCAGCTTGCTTCCCCTACTTATCTTTTTTTTTTTTTTTTGTCGATGCATTTTTTGATGGCGATATGATGGCCCAGGCACGAATGGATTGAAATTCGGGATTGAATTGAGCTAGATGCTTTTTATAATATCAAGTCTATTTGAGATTTTAATTAATTTATTAACAAATTAAATTTATATAATTTTAAAAATTTAAGCATAAATGTATTGATAGTAAATAAATTTAAGTTATAACTTTTGTGAATTTAAACATTGTGAATCTAAACATGGGCGTGGGGAGTGGGGACCAGCTCTGGATCATTTCACATGGCCGTTGCCTCTCGGGCCCTTAACAGCATGAGAGATGGTGGTGGCACGATGGGATCGTCCAGTGCCAATGACGGTGCTCCACATGTTCCTTTTGATCGTTGATGCTGTGCCTATCGAGTATATTGTAGCCTCGGTGCCAAATTCAAGCTTTCGTAGATGCAGCTTTTATTGTCATGAAGTGACATAACAAAAAAAAATCAGAAGACAATAAAGATCTGGCCACGTTTTGCTTTACTTGACATGGTTGGCATGAGTAGATGAATAAAGACAATAAAGATCTGACAACACATTGTTCCATTAAAGCTTCTCCACAACCTCTCTCAAGCTCACAAAACCATCTCAATTAGAGCCCTAATATATTATTATTTCATTAATTTCCTCCTAGTACATCATCTTGCCCATTGTGTCTCTCAGGACATCTAATTTGTTGAGAAGTCATCGGTTTAAATTATGATCCTATATTTTAATGAGGATATCATGTTTTATAAAGAATATTATAAATTAATTAATCGAATGAGGAAGAATAAGAAAAGAAGTAAAAAAAAAAAGTTTTTTAAAAAATAATTGATAATTTTAAATTCTTTATTTTAATAAAAATATTATTTTTTAAAAATATTATAAATTAATTAATCAGAAAAAAGAACAAGACCTTCAATTTTTCTATCAGTAATTTATTAATTTAGAAACTTTGATAGCAATAACTCATTTATTTCAGAAAAAAAAAACTTGAACAAAGTTAGAAAGATATTTTATCCAATTCAATTTATTCAGCCGAATTGGTTCACCCACAGTCTAAATGTCAAGTCAATTTATTGTGCGATCTAATTTTTAAAATATTGATGAACCCTCGTGGCATCCACTGGAGGCACATCACACCAATGTGTATTCCCCGCTTCTCTTCTTCCGAAAGATACCTTTCTCACTTTAGCTCCTAGGCTTCCGTTTTATATATGCACTCTTAAGTAGGGTTATCAGTTCTTTTTAGTGATATTGACATGACACAAAACTGGTCAAGAGCAGTGAAAAAGACAATCGTGTAGGAGTCTTCAGTGCCCCATGGTCGTGACCGATGGATGTGGGTGGGTGAAATTGACAACAGCAAAAGGCACTAGAAAAAAAATAAAACGTTGTGTCAATATCAAAGCATGCCATGTATAATGTGGTTATTTTAAGTTTTTAACCCGGCCAGAAAAAACAAAGGTGACGTGGTTGTTATAACTCGGCCAAAAAGACAAACGTGATGTGGTTGCTATAACTCGGCCAGAAAAACAAACGTGATGTGGTAATTTTAATTCGGTTAGAAAAAACAAACTTTATATAGGAAGCCCACATTTTTTTTTCTCCTATTTCATCAAAAAATAAATGTGAGAGATATTGTATTTATTTTTTCATCCTCTTTTGTCATCAAAAAAACCCACTGGAGCACCCGTGATGGAGCCCACATTTTGCATGCAATGGTTTTTGTGTGGCCAAGGTTGCATCAGCCTCTCTGGTTGGTTTAATGCTGCCTCCTGTCCAGTGCTCCCACTGGAGCGCCCGTGGTGGTGCTGCAGGCTTAACAATCGCCACCTCCTTGTCGCAATGCCCAAAATGCTGAATCTAAAAGTCACCGCATTAATCTATTTCTTTTTCCTACATAAAGTCTATGTTACTTTCTTTTATCCTAGAAAAAGTTTCACTGTACTATCCTTTGGTACAGAAAACATGCATCAAGCGCATCCGTGATGATGCTGAGAGTCTAGCTTTTCCTTTACCTTTTTGCAAGCCCATAACCAATATCCAAGATAACCCACAGTTGGCTCCCATGTGCTTCTTGCATGATTGCTCTGGCCACTCCCACATGGAAGCAGGTTGCAGCAGGATCGACAAGCAGAGACTCTAGAGTTTGAAATTATGTGGACCTAGCTTGAAGAAAAAGCCATGCCCTAGATTGAGAGAGAGAGAGAGAGAGAGAGATTGATTGAGATCCTTTTCCATGGGTTCACACTATGACTTACGTCTTCTCAAAGAACACCAGTAGGGGTCACGAGCATGGCATGAATAAGGCTGCCAACTTTCTGACCCGCACTGTAGATGATAAGAGAGATGTTTCCTGGTCATTTGGGATCCATGGTAGCTGAAGACGATTTCAGGACCAGATCGTAGTCAGCTACAGTATATTTTGGAATTAATACCTGTCACTGGAGACCAGGCAGCCGAATAAGAGGGTGATCAACTCAGTATAACTACATCCATAATAAATATTAAGATAGAAAAGTTAAAATAAGTCATGTTCTACAGGAGCACTGAAAGGGAACTTGCTTTGCTCATTAATTAATGCTAATGTGTACACTTAAATTAATGATAAGGCTATTTATTTGATTAAACTTCTCTCTATTCTGTGAAGCCGCAGAGCTGTCTCAGTGGAGCTCATCATCAATGACAGCATTCATTTGTCATTTGCGTAGACAGTGTCTTTGGTAATGACTGAAAAATATATAGAGGCCAAGGCCCACCCCCCCCCCCCCCCCATGTGAGCATCAGCTGGAGGGCTTTACGGGCAGAAATGGGTGGAGGAGCTTTTTCTTTCGTACTGAAGTGTATGCCCGGGAAAGAGCTTCGAAAATGACAACCAAAAAAGAGGGCCCAGGAAAGAGAGGGATGAGTCCAAAACAATGAGATTATAAATACTCATCCGAATCGTCAGAATTAAGCATAGAGCAATCATGGCTAAGAACGTTCAACCGATCTGCACGTTGATTTTCTTCATCATCTCTTCTTGCTTATTCTTAAAATAGCTGCGAAAGAAGCTTGCTGTCCTCCTAATAATCCTTTGTGCTGTAAGAAATATCCTTCCTGCTGCAATTAGTTTATGGCAGCATCTCTCTCCATCTTATTTAAGTAATTTGTATTGTATTTTCTTGTAATTTTTGTACGGTTTGGATCTAGGTGCTTATGTTTAAATTTTTAGCATGTAATAGGTATGGTGTTGAATTTATGATGTAACATATTAAATATTAATTAAATAAAGGAGAGAGAATTTAAAAATTATTATTGCTCAATGCCCAGTTTAATTTAAAAACTATTATTGCTCAATGCCCAGTTGTATATCAGGTTTTTGGGATAGGTCGTTTTTTAGATAGTGCAAGCTTAATGAAATACGAAGTTTCCAAATCTACATGAAGGGAGTGGAGAACTGTGATATCCACTTGCCTTTGTTCTTACATATAAAAGATAGATTGAATTATTTGTTCCTTTGACAATCACTATGTGAGATGTGGCAGTGTTTCTGCAATTGATGGAGCAAAAGTTTCTTTGGGATGGTTGGGATGTCTTTCCAAAGACCCTGGTAGCATAGATGCAACATCACTTGGGACCTGATCGAGCTTAAGTAATTCCTTGAGCCCAGGAAGCTGTTCAATTCCATAAAATTCTACAATGTCCCTGACTAAAATGCCTAGAATGCAAAGGAAAATTTGGAGGCTTGCTCCTCGGTGCTGGCATTTAATGTGATGTTTACTGCCTGCATCATTTAATGCATAGTTGTTTCAATGCTGCAGTTGATCATTGAACCCTTTTTAAAACTATTTTGTACCAGGTACTTTTGTGGCTGGTTTTTTTTTTTTTTTGACAGCATCTCTATCTTGAGGTGCGAGGAGGGAAGCAAAAAACTCGATGAGACATCTGTAACGTTTTATTGATGGCTTGTCCTTGCCAATTCCCGTATTCAATATTGGTTATATATATATATATATATATGCACCTCTCCTCGCTGATTTTGGTGACCATAGCTGTTCTCAAGTCTGCTGTCTTTGGCTCTTTGCCCATGTGAAGTTGCTGGTGGTTAACGCTCATGGTCAGAGAAGTCGGTTATTGCAATATTTTAAAAGAATTAGGGCAGTGACAGGAAAGAATGGCCTGCTCCAACGTGAAGTGATTGATGGAATCGGTCCCCAATCGACTGTCGTGCGAGTGATCATTAGATGTTTGTAATGGAGTACGAAGTTGGCCGATCGGAAGCCTTTCGTAGTTTTGTAGTTTTCATTTTGCGCGTTTGTTTTGCATATTCATCTTCTTCCGGATTCTTCGTCGATGTAGAGAGAATCCAATAAGTTTAGCTATGGTGTCCCTGTCATATGGTCAGAAAATAAAGCATGAATAATGTTAGGCAAGAGATAAGTCACATTAGCCAAAACTAATCATTTCAAAAAAAGCTATTAATATCATTATTTATGTTAATTTGCCTCCTTTGATGTTTTATGATTTGGAGGTCACGAGAGCATGTATCGCATTATGCCACGCCGGACATCCAGCGAGCAGTAACTATAGGCAAGGTGCTAAACAGACGTACGTGTTTTCAGTTTCAATCCCCTACCGGCAAAGCACGTGGCATGCTTTAATGGTTTCGTTGTACGTGTTTTCAGCTTCAATCCCCTACCGGCAAAGCACGTGGCATGCTTTAATGGTTTCGTTGTTGAAGAGTAGTTTCGTGTGTCCAATTCTAATAATTCTCTTTACATAGCAGTAGATTAGAGCTCAGCACATGCAATACACATGCCCTGGAAATGGATAAGCAATGTTTTTTTTTCTAGACCGACAAAGTTTTAATGGAGCCTTATTCATTGCTTGAAAGTTTCCTTTTAAATAATAAAATAAAATCATAATTTTTATTAAAAATAAAAAATATAATTAAAGATATCGATTTGTTTCCTTTTATTTCATATTTCATGGGTTGGACCCATTTGTTAAATTATAGTCAAACAAAGGTTGGTTTCTTAATTTTTCTAGATTTATTGGGTAAGATTGTATCTATATATAAAAAACTAATGGATACAATTCTTAAATTGCAGTCAACAAAGGGCATGACTCTAAATTTCGGTTTATTAAATCTTTACAGATTTAGCCATTTATTTGAGGATATATATTGGTGATTCACCGTCAATAAATTTAGTAATGTTTCCGGTCCCACCATGCTGGCCCGACCCATGCAATGAATTAATCCGCTGGCTCTCACCACACACGCGGAACGCCCTTCGCTTGCAAACGGCCAACACGAGCTTCCACTCGAATTCAATCGCTAGCCATCAACACCTACGCTCAGGGTTTTGAGAAGTGGAAGGAAAAGGTCTCCCAAGCCTATAAATTAAGTGGCCTTGAAGACATTCAACCTGAAGATGAGGACGGGCCAGGACCCGCCAAGACTTAGATTTAGTTTCCTTCTTCTTTTTTTGGGATAGGTCGTATTTCAGATAGTGCGATCTTAATGAAATACGAAGTTTCCAAATCTAAATGGAATGGAGAACTGTGATATCCACTTGCCTTTGTTCTTACATATAAAATATGGATTGAATTATTTGTTCCTTTGACAATCACTGCGTGAGATGTGGCAGTGTTTCTGCAATTGAGGGAGCAAAAGTTAGCATAGATGCAACATCACTTGGGACCTGATCGAGCTTAAGTTCCTTGAGCCCAGGAAGCTATTCAATTCCATAAAATTCTACCATGTCCCTGAATAAAACGCCTATAATGCAAAGGAAAATTTGGAGGCTTACTCCTCGGTGCTGGCATTTAATGTGATGTTTACTACCTGCATCATTTAATGCATAGTTTCAATGCTGCAGTCGATCATTGAACCCTTTTTAAAACTATTTTGTACCAGCCCTGGTACTATTGTGGCTGTTTTTTTTTTGACAGCATCTCTATATATCTTGATGAGCGAAGAGGGAAGCAAAAAACTCGATGAGACATCTGTATCGTTTTATTGATGGCTCGTCCTTGCCAATTTCCGTATTCAATATTGGTTATATATATATATATATGCACCTCTCCTCGCTGATTTTGGTGACCATAGCTATTCTCAAGTCTGCTGTCTTTGGCTCTTTGCCCATGTGAAGTTGCTGGTGGTTAACGCTCATGGTCAGAGAAGTCGGTTATTGCAATATTTTAAAAGAATCAGGGCAGTGGCAGGAAAGATTGTCCTGCTCCAACGTGAAGTGATTGATGGAATCGGTCCCCAATCGACTGTCATGCGAGTGATCATTAGATGTTTGTAATGGAGTACGAAGTTGGCCGATCGGAAGCCTTTCGTAGTTTTGTAGTTTTTCATTTTGCGCGTTTGTTTTGCGTATTCATCTTCTTCCGGCTTCTTCGTCGACATAGAGAGAATCCAATAAGTTTAGCTATGGTGTCCCTGTCATATGGTCAAAAAATAAAGCATGAATAATGTTAGGCAAGAGACAAGTCACGTTAGCCAAAACTAATAATTTCAGAAAAAGCTATTAATATCATCATTTATGTTAATCTGCCTCCTTTGATGTTTTATGATTCGGAGGTCACGAAAGCATGTATCGCGTTATGCCACGCCGGACATCCAGCGAGCGGTAACTACGGGCAAGGTGCTAAACAGACGTACGTGTTTTCAGCTTCAATACCCTATCGGCAAAGCACGTGGCATGCTTTAATGGTTTCGTTGTTGAAGAGTAGTTTTGTGTGTCCAATTCTAATAATTCTCTTTATATAGCAGTAGATTAGAGCTCAGCACATGCAATACACATGCCCTGGAAATGGATAAGCAATGTTTTTTTTCTAGACCGACAAAGTTTTAATGGAGCCTTATTCATTGCTTGAAAGTTTCCTTTTAAATAATAAAATAAAATCATAATTTTTTATTAAAAATAAAAAATACAATTAAAGATATCGATTTTGTTTCCTTTTATTTCATATTTCATGGGTTGACCCATTTGTTAAATTATAGTCAAACAAAGGTTGGTCTCTTAATTTTTCTAGATTTATTAGGTAAGATTGTATCTATATATTAAAAACTAATGGATACAATTCTTAAATTGCAGTCAACAAAGGGCATGACTCTAAATTTCAGTTTATTAAATCTTTACGGATTTAGCCATTTATTTGAGGATATATATTGGTGATTCACCGTCAATAAATTTAGTAACGCTACCGGTCCCACCATGCTGGCCCGACCCCATGCAATGAATTAATCCGCTGGCTCTCACCACTCACGCCGAACGCCCTTCGCTTGCAAACGGCCAACACTAGCTTCCACTCGAATTCAATCGCTGGCCATCAACGCCTACGCTCAGGGTTTTGAGAAGTGGAAGGAAAAGATCTCCCAAGCCTATAAATTAAGTGGCCTTGAAGACATTCAACCTGAAGATGAGGAAGGGCCAGGACCCACCAAGCCTTAGATTTAGTTTCCTTCTTCTTTTTTTTGGATAGGTCGTATTTGCAATCTTAATGAAATACAAAGTTTCCAAATCTAAATGGAGTAGAGAACTGTGATATCCACTTGCTTTTGTTCTTACATATAAAAGATAGATTGAATTATTTGCTCCTTTGACAGTCACTATGTGAGATGTGGCAGTGTTTCTGCAAATGATGTAGCAAAAGTTAGCATAGATGCAACATCACTTGGGACGAGCTTAAGTTCCTTGAGCCCAGGAAGCTGTTCAATTCCATAAAATTCTACCATGTCCCTGACTAAAACGCCTAGAATGCAAAGGAAAATTTGGAGGCTTACTCCTCGGTGCTGGCATTTAATGTGATGTTTACTGCCTGCATCATTTATTGCATAGTTTCAGTGCTGCAGTCGATCATTGAACCCTTTTTAAAACTATTTTGTACCAGTCCTGGTACTATTGTGGCTGTTTTTTTTTTTTTTTTTTGACAGCATCTCTATATATCGTGAGGAGCGAAGAGGGAAGCAAAAAACTCGATGAGACATCTGTATCGTTTTATTGATGGCTCGTCCTTGCCAATTTCCGTATTCAATATTGGTTATATATATATATATATATGCACCTCTCCTCGCTGATTTTGGTGACCATAGCTATTCTCAAGTCTGCTGTCTTTGGCTCTTTGCCCATGTGAAGTTGCTGGTGGTTAACGCTCATGGTCAGAGAAGTCGGTTATTGCAATATTTTAAAAGAATCAGGGCAGTGGCAGGAAAGATTGTCCTGCTCCAACGTGAAGTGATTGATGGAATTGGTCCCCAATCAACTGTCGTGCAAGTGATCATTAGATGTTTGTAATGGAGTGAAGTTGACCGATTGAAAGCCTTTCGTAGTTTTGTAGTTTTTCATTTTGCGCATTGTTTTGCTTATTCATCTTCTTCCGGCTTCTTCGTCGACGTAGAGAGAATCCAATAAATTTAGCTATGGTGTCCCTATCATATGGTCAGAAAATAAAGCATGAATAATGTTAGGCAAGAGACAAGTCACGTTAGCCAAAACTAATTATTTCAAAAAAAAGCTATTAATATCATCATTTATATATAGGATCAATTGGTGGGGATTGAGTGTGGATGACCATTGTCCTCTAGCTCAATGCCTGATGGAATCAGGTATAGTTGTTGAGGGATGTCCAGTCTTCTAATAACTATGTGGCTGATGACGTCCATAAAATTTGGCATGGAAGGGCATCGCTCCTCTCTGATATGGAGAGTGCAGTCAAAGCGAATCGCTTTCAATTCCATGGATATTTTTAATACGAGAACGTCACTTGTTGATCTAGAAATATATCTTTGGTCTTGTTAAGCACTTATATACTCCAATTTACATTGAAAATGGGCATTCTCTCAAGACAGCTATATGTATTCCCTGTTTTACTTTTATCCCAAACTGCTTGTGGATATAAAACCAGATTGATGTTTCTTTAGGCACCCTCCAGAGATCTAGTAGTGTTACAATCGAGTTGATCCTAGTGATCAAGGAGCCCAGCCCGAACATTTTGGCTGTATTTGGCTTGAGACTAAAATAACTCCGCTTTTTTTAAGATAGAATTTCTGAAATAACATATGGTTGGCAGTGTTTTTGATTGTTAAAAAGTAAAGGCAGGCATGATGAGATTAATTACTTGAATGAAATTAAAAATGTTGAATGAAAATTTGAATTTAAGTTACTTTAAGAAATTCATGCTGCTCTATAATGATCTACAGTATATGTCCGGCATGTGCAAAAAAATAATATCCTGCAAGAGCTAGAAGACAAACGTGCTTTAAGGCATTCATGTTGCTCTATAATGGAACTACGACGTGAGAGATGCCGATTGGAACGTGAATTGGAATTAACGTAAAGGCACATTTTTAGCATATTTATATAAAAATTAACGTAAAGCACATTTTTGTATAAATTAATCTTTCCATAATTTTTATTGATTTTAAGATTAACTAGGATCATAAAAAGATAAAAATATCATTATTTCATTATAATATATCCATTGGAGAATCAAATACGAAGGGCCACGTGTTAATAGATTAATAATTTTGAGGATGAGAAAATAAAAATATCTAAAGATTTTATTTTTACATTTAGGTAATCTAGCATATGTGCAAATAATAATTATAAAATTTTAGAAATTAAAATATAAATATAAAAAAATATTTAATGTGTAAATATGGGAGAAAATATCAGAAGTAATCTTCAAATAGATCTTTTCCTGATTAATTGGTGGCTTCTGCATTAAAAATAAAAAAATCCCTGACTACTAACTATTCGCCCAAATATACGAGCAAGCAGACCACCGCCTATCGCGTCAGGAATGACATAAGCCGTTCTTTTCCTCCCACCATGGGCCCCTACTCTTTTGAAGGTGGAAATCAAAAAGCTTCTGAGACCCTTCAAAAAGCCAGTCTTTCTGCTTCCAACATACTTGCTCTCTCCCCTATAGCACAGTGCGTTGGAAGATGGCACAACAGGTGCCATGTTTTACCGTCCTTTTCTTGGTAGCGATTTTACATCATATCATAATAAATCAAGATGACAGTGGAGACGTACCACATGCTGCCACGCTCCAATGGCATGATGATTAAACTAAATCTACCTTCCCTTGCCCCACCCAACCTCGCCACTGAACAATGAAAAATCAGATACGATTTCATCTCAGTTATTTAAAATTTTAAAATTTAATTTAAATTGAATCAAATTTGAATTAAAATATATTTTAGACTATACAAATTATTATATTTTCAACTGTTATAATTTATATTATACTTTATTTTTTAAAAATATAAATACAACATGATGCCATGCCACTTAACAGGATGTTTGTTTTTCTCTCTCTCTACTCTCCCTCACATGATTGATTTAATTTCCTTTCGTTGACCATAAGAGCGGAACCACTTGATACTGAGTCAACACAGGCCCCGCTTGGACTAAATGATCGACTGAGGACGGCGGAACCACTGTCTTAGTGACATGCGGAACATTGTGCGTGAAACCGGATGCTCGCCCGGATTACGGTCGCTTTCCTTCCTCATCCTGGCTGGATTCATGCTCGATCGAACGAAGTGGTTTCTCATATTCTCTACACGATGTGGACGGAGGTGGTCTGCTTGATTTGGTGTACCTCTGGATTGGCCCGATGAAAGCCAAATCTGGTAAGAGAATTGGACTTAGACCCTTGAAAGGCTGACCAATATGCTAAAACTTAATTATAGAGCTGATCTGAAATAGTAGAATTTCGCGGCATCGAGCTATTGTTACAATATCAATGATCTGACTTAAAAATAAATTTTATTTAAATTATAATGTACAATAAAAAAATTTTATTAAAAAAATTATATATTTATAATTTAAATTTATTTATTATTTATTAATTTTTATTTAAAATTTTAAATTATATAATTTTAATTTGATAATACAATTAATTGAATTAATAGATAAATTTGAGAGGTTTACACCTCTTCTTTTCATGGTTATGCCACTGGCGACGAGCACCGAACGAAGAAAGCGGGTCAAAATGCTGTCGTCCAGTCCATTCAAAAGAATCGAATAATTTGATGGACGATGCAGCCCGTTGCAGTCATAGAAGGACAGCAGGAGCCTCGTCACCTGCCTCACTTGGACACGCCATATCTCTCAATTGGCTGGGAAGCCTAGAAGCTGGGAATAGATTAGATTAGATTAGATTAGATTAGCTCAATGCAAGAATACGACAGATATTGTTACCAATCGAGGACTATTTTTTATCTCAATTAAGTTCAATTGATTTCATCTCATGCAGCTCGGTCCGCCCCAATGTACTACATACAGCCAACCAATGGGAGGGAGGCCAATAAGGCTAGTCCCGTGTGGGTCCTACATTTATTCGATCGAGACCGTAGAAAAAAAAAAAAAGATCAGGTGTCAACATCCGACGTGCCCGGGCGACTACTTCCTCCATTGCAGCAGCCACGGAAGAAGGGCGCCGACATCGTGTCACCGTATACTGTTCAGCTTACATCAGTTATAAATCTCCTTTTGGTCCCCCATCTTTCACTCAAAATATTTTGGTCATCAAACTTTCACTCAAAATTCGTTTTGGTTCTCAAACTTTTGGTGACTGCTATGAGTCCGGAGCATACATTTATAACACCAAGATAAAAAATGGTATCACTGGATAAGAAGAAAGAAAACTCTTTCTGGATGCATGATGAACAGGTCCCACCATTGTTACACTAAGAAAAATGGTATCACTGGATAAGAAAAAAAAAAATTTCCATTGCCATGTGTCAAGCATGGATTGATAGTTTGCACCAGTCTCATAAATTACATCAATTCCTCTTGCCATAGGGAGCCTAGACGACTTTAGACATGCACTAGCCAATCTTAAAACCTCCCATATGATAAGTAATTCATGGGACTAACTAAACACTATCAACTCGTATCAAACAAACATTGTTCTCGTTGGCCAAGCTAGGAAATATCACCAGGATTCCTATGCCCGGTAATATTAATCCCAAGAAGAAAGCACAATGGATATCTTTATCACTAAGAACAAAGTTGCAGCCCAAATCAAGCCACCAATACAAAGATCCCATCTCATGGCGAGACCGCCAATATAAAGATCCATCCAGTTTGTTATATAGGGATATTATTTTAACATGACTAGATACACGAAATCTTATCTTATGGACTCATGGCAGAATGATGGTCGTTCCGTGGTCGTATGAGGACAATATTACATTACATATAATATGAATCATTAGACAGCAGACCTCAACAACGTCCGCACAGAGAAGGAATCAGCCATCGAAGAATCAGAAACCCACCTTCCTTCAAATGGCATAAATTTTATCAACCTCCGATTCAGAAAAATCAGAATTATGCTGCCATGAGCTGGAGCCACTCCTCCTTGATGACTTCTTCTCCCTCCTGATCGAACGGCTACGCTTCGACTTCACCACGTAGTAAGTCATGGTTCCGAGAACTCCAGCCATTATCACCCCTCCTATTAGCGCAACCAGGATGGCCGCCCATAGGAAATGCCGACCAACCACAACGTAAGAAGAGGAGATGAATGCGACGGTGGTGCACGCAGAGGCCAACCACATCAACTTGTTGATCACCTCCATAACAGCCAAAGATGTGAACAGGGGCAATGGCATTGAATATGAAAAGTATTTTGAACGCCGCATGATCGACAGCCACTGCCTCTCCATATTTTTGATTCCCACCAGGCACCGTGAAGATTGCTGCAAATGCCACCGTGGCAAAGAGCACATGTGTGGTTTTGTGAAAGCGTTATGAAAGCAGGTGATGTGGAGGATCACTGATATAAGAGATAATTTCTAGTATTAATTTTTGATAGAGGGTTATTTGTGATAACGTTTGTATAAAATTCGAACCTATCAATCAATTCACTTATTGGAGGTGGTTATCATCAGCAGCTATTTCTCATTGTTTGAATGTCTTTCCTAAGCCCGACAAAATTCTCCCAATTGATCCAGCATTCTGCAAATCTAGATATGAGGCACACCAAGTTTATAATGTTGCAACTGAAATCTCAAATGAGTTTACAACTAGTTTATAATATTATAATTGAAATCTTAAATGAATTTTTCCCTTGCTTAGTAAAATTTCGGGATAAAATTTCTTAACCGCCTAGATATGTCATCAATCTTAGACATATCTATAGTAAATTTTATAGTTTATAAGATAACGAATTTATCATCCACCACAATCTTATTCAGAGGGAAAATGAGGCCAAAAGTTAGAAAGTAAATTAAAGAAGCACTCATTTATAAAATTTGTTTATGCATTTCAAGTATGTTGAATTCGTCACCCCGTGTGGTTCTCCTTTTCTTTTAAGAATATAGTTGAACTTTTAACAATGATAACTAGCACAACAGTCAGAAATTTTTGAAGGCAATTCTTTTTTAATTCAATGGTTAAACACCCTTTTTATTCTTTCATTAAAAAAAAATTTCATGGACATGCAATTTTTCTTCTTCTTATGTCTTAATATTTAGGCATGTGCTAACATGATTACATTTCAATTTGAATTATCTAGAGACACCAGTCATATATACAAACAAAATATGCCAATTGACATGCCCAACCAACGGAATATTAGCTAGCAAATTAAGTCATTGACTTCAAAAGCTTAAATTGTCTCCTTCCACATATCCGTCCAATTTCCTAATCATAATTAAGGGCATAATGCCTATACTTTGTGGTCCTTATCAATATTTTAATTTCCTAACCAAAGCTCAACTACACTAATCCACTTTGAATATCACCCCGTTCCTTCCTCCCCTCTTTTGTCATAAACGACAAAACATGCTTGCATCGAGCAAATTTAATTAATAGAGAAAAATCAAAGATCAGTCTCCATGGTCACACCAGTCCCATACTGATACTCCACGTGTTGGCATGGCCACTCAAGTTGGGACGCTCCTCCCCGACTGGAAGTTATTGTGTTCCGGGAGCATTGCTAGATTCACGCTCTCACAAGCAACTTGAGTTTTGTATAATCATAAGTGGTCCAACTTGGACTACTAAGATCCCATGCAGCCATCTTCTACCATCACTGACGTGGAATCCTCTAAGCCGTTAGTCAGCCTTTCAAGGGTCCAAGTCCAATTCTCTTACCGGATTTGGCTTTCATCGGGCCAATCCGGAGGTACACCAAATCAAGCAGACCACCTCCGTCCGCATTGTGTAGAGAAGATGAGAAACCACTTCGTTCGATCGAGCATGAATCCAACAAGCGACCGTAATCCGGGCGGGCATCCGGTTTCACGCATGATGTTCCGCATGTCACTAAGACAGTGGTTCCGCTGTCCTCAGCCAATCATTTAGTCCAAGCGGGGCCATGCTGACTCAGTATCCAGTGGTTCCACTCTTATGGTCAACGAAAGGAAATTAAATCAATCATGTGAGGGAGAGTAGAGAGAGCAAAACATACCTCCTGCTAAGTGGCATGGCATCATGTTGCGGGCCTCTTAGATCCAAAGATAACTGAATGCGATGAAGTTCTTAAGATGACAAGGGCTTCAAGGATGGGATCGAGTTGCAGGCTTCGGAATTTATTTGCAACGTTTGGCATGCACTGCCCTGTTTCTCCTTTGTTCCTCTCTATGTTACGAGTTGTTCGCTGCCCCTGCTTTTCGCTTTAGGTATGGCAAGACCACATGAGAGGCCTGAGGCTGTGGGTTGGAAACATTGGTCCCATGTGACCTGTTGGAGTGGAGCCTTTACTTCTTCCACCCCCTGTCCCTTCTGATTGGCGGACACTTGCCGCTTAGCATTCCTAAAATGATCACCAAACTTGGCTTCTGTGCACCAGGGGCAACTAATTGGCGTCCTTAAAAGTGTTTTATTGTCCATTCAATATTAGTTCTAGGATATTGAATGTGAAACTAAATTGATCCTATCCTAAATCCGTTCAAAGTAAACTCAATCAGAATGGACCCATTTTTTGTGCAACATATGTATAAAATTCAACGGATAATTTTTTTAATTATGTTTAATAAAAAGATATATATAACATTTATTAATAAATTTAATACTTAATATTTTTAATAAAAATGATAGGCAACTTAAGATGTATGTGATATATTAGGTTCAATCCCTACTTAGCCCACTGGTTCTATACGAAAGTTGGAATCAGGAACTTTAATTGCACCACATTTCCTTGCATACTGCAACACTCCTCCATCATGGTTTTGAAAATTGGACCGGATTAGCCAATCGAACCAGCCCAACCGAAAACCGTTCATCGGTCCGATCCGATTTTCTTATTAAGTTAATTTTTATATAACTCGATGAAAATCAAAAAATCCATTGAACCGATCGAGTTATGAAGAATCGGTTCAACCCTAGTTTTTAGACTTTTAGTTTCGATAAATAAAATTATGATTGGTTTTTCTGGATTTTTAATTTTTTACTTCGGTTTGCACTTCAAAACAACCCATCTATAATTTAAAAATATTTTTTTATAGTTTTAATATTATATAAAATTTTCTTGAATATATATAAGTTTTAAAGATATTTTTCTATAGTTTGATATTTATATTTTATTATTTTTATATTATTTAATTAAAATTAATTATGACATCATTTGGTTCAACCAAATCAGTTTATCCATTTGAACCGATTGACCCACGACTCAAATGCCAAGCCGGTTTGTTGTTCGGTCCAGTTTTCAAAACATTGTCCTCCATTGCCTAGTAATCATTAGACTAGGGCTCTCAAGTAACCTCTCACTCGCTGGTTCTATGGGGAAGTTGGAATCAGGAACTATAACGGCACCGCTTTTCCTTGTATACAACAACAATCCTCTGTTGCCTAATTTGGGCTAGGGCTCTCAAGTAATGGCTCACTCAGCTTGGGTTCGGCTTGAGAAAATCTCAAATCGGGTTTGGCCTTACAGCAAACTAAGCTTGAACGGGGAGAGCATGATCAAAAATATTTTGAAGCTAAGCTAATGAACCCATCTCAATTAGAGTTGGCTTCATAAGTCTTGCGTATATTTAAATGGTATATTATATATTTCATTTATAATGCATTGCTGAATTAAGGTTTTGATGGTAATTTTTTTAATGTTTATATCAATTTATTGTTATTTTGGGCTGAAACAGATTTTGGGCTGAAAGAGACAATGGACCAGATCTTCCAATCAAGAATCAATTCTTCCATCAATCTTGAACCAGGTTTTATTTAGTATCAAATTGATTTGTACTAAAGTAACATCAGCATCAAGAATAAGCTTATGCTTTGATTGCGTTAAAATTAAGTTTGAACTAAGCTTAATTGCAAGCAAATTAAGATTGAACCCGGAGTTCTAGCTTGAAATTATTTTTAAACCAACCTTAATTAAACTCAAGCTCGGTCAGGCTCAGATTACACCCTTAATAGGATTGATTAGTTGAATAATCAGTAAAATAGCACTACTGCTCAATATAAAATTATTAGATGAAATAAAAAGACCTTGAAAAAAAATTCTCTTTCCATCTAAAAAAAGATATGCGATTCTATTAATTTATCATGATGATGACTAAATTGGAAATCCAATCACTCCAATATCAATTTCAAGTATTTATCCCCTTAAACCCTCTGCCTCAATGTTGGAAAGTATCGATGGGCATGATTTGGATTTGATTAGTTTTAAGTCAAAACTTAAAAACCAATTGTAGCATGATTAATTTCAAGATTTGAGATTTAGAATCAAACCAATCATGCTATATAGAGCCAAATTATAATCGAGCCATACAATAGATTTTTTTTTTTTTTTAAACTAGCTTGAAAACTTTTGTTTAGCCTATTTTGTCATTTTTGATGCTTCAAGAGCATGTCAAGCAGCATTTTATACGTGCCTCATAAGCATTCATTAAGGAATATTTAATACCCCATTTACATAGCCTCTTATGAAAAATAAAAAAAATAAAAAATATTTTATACTTTAATTTTATGCAGCAACAATGTTTTGGAAGAAGGAAACACTATAACTGCAATATCTTTACATATGCATTGTGATTATTATATGTTAGTGTATTGTACAAGTCACCATACATGCATGAATAGTTATAATTATTTTAAATATTAAAAATTATTACTATATGTAAAGGCATTACTTGTAAAAAAATAATAAATCTCTGTATTTAAAATGGGACATATATCGACTATACAAATATAGACAACACTTTGCCGTTATAGAATTTATTGCATAAAGAATTCTTTGATGGTCTAGTTGATGAGTTTGCGGAGATATTCGAGTTTTTTTCTGTCTCTAAAAGCCTTCTTATTGTGTAAAGTTGATGTACTATATATTTCTTTAAATATCCTTTTATGATTTTTTTATAATTTTTATGAGTACCAAAACTTATTCTATAAAATCAAACCAGCCTAGCACTATCTCATCAGGATTTGTATTGATCTCAATTACTCTCGTTCGCTCTTTTTGGAAGTATTCTCTGGCAATCTTTCTACAACTTAAATTATGTTTTTATTGGAAAGTTTGGCTGTTATTCACCAAAATCATTATTCTATTAATAATTTTTTCCTTAAATCCCTATTCTATAGATAGCAATTTCTTATTACTAATGAACAGCCTTTGCATTTCTAATAAAACGCCTTCGCTTGAAAATTCAGAAAATCCATCCGAATGCGAGAAGAAATCAAACGAACACGTTCCATTTCACCTTCCCGACCTTCATGGCAGAAAAAGAAGAAGGTAAAAAGCCAGAGTTTTTTTCTCATCCACGTCTTTGGTTTCAATCTCAACCTGTATATGGAGCAACAATTAACTTGATGTGTAATTTTCAGATGGGATTAATGATTCCCCAATCGAGGAGGTTAGGCTGACAGTGCCGCCAACCGACGATAACACGCTGCCTGTCTTGACATTACGGACATGGGTTATAGGGATCCCCATTTGCATTGTCTTCGCCATACTCAACACTTTCATGAATTATCGCAAGTCTGTGGTTTCCATACCACCGGTGGTGATCAACATTCTGTTGTATGTAGCCGGGAAGCTAATGGCCAAAGCTCTACCAAGAAAGCAAATGAGGGTACCAGGGACGTCGTGGTCGTTCTCGCTGAACCCAGGGCCTTTCAACATGAAAAAACATTGTCTGATCGTAATGCTGGTGAACACTGATTGGCCTATGGTCCTTAGTATTGTCACATTAGTGAAGGTTTTCTACCATAGGAGTATTCGATACTTTCCAGCTTTTCTCGTGGGGATGGCAGTTCAGGTGAGCTTTCTTTATATGTCAGTCATGATTGGTTGCAATTGTTTCCATTCTAGTGTATAAGTGTTATTTTTTTAGCATTAAGCATTCGCAACATCATTTTATTAATAAATTCTTTTTGATGTCGTAGTAAGTTTTCCTATCCTAATATTGTTAATATTTGTCATCTTAAAACCTAAACTAGAATACAATGCTAACACTACGATTTTTTTTTTGGCTGCTAGTTGCATGGAGTTACCGACAACACAGCATACTGCATAATATCATTCAAATAAAATAAATATTCATGGGTCGGATCAATTGCAACCGTCTGATCATCTCCGATCGGATGCATCACAACGGTCGGATCGATCATCGCCTTTCGGGATCATGTCTTCGATCGATCACAACCATCGGATCGTCTTCGATCGGATGTATCGCAACGGTCCGATCGATCGATCATCGTTGATCAGGATCATGGCTCGGATCGATCGCAACCATCTGATCATCTCCGATCGGATGCATCACAATGGTCCGATCGATCGATCGATCATCGCCAATCAGGATCATGGCTTGGATCGATCACAACCATCAGATCGTCTCCGATCGGATGCATCGCAACGGTCCGATCGATCATTGCGATAGAGATCATGACTTCGATCGATCGCAACCATCGGATCATCACCAATCGAATGCATCGCAATGGTCCAATCGATCATCGCCGATCCGGATCATGGGTCGGATCAATTGCAACTGTCGGATCATCTTCGATTGGATGCATCGCAATGGTCGAATCGATCATCGCCTTTCGGGATCATATCTCCGATCGATCGCAACCGTCGGATCGTCTCCTATCGGATGCATCGCAATGGTCCGATCGATCGATCATCGCTGATCAGGATCATGGATTGGATCGATTACAACCATCGGATCATCTCTGATCGGATGCATTGCAACGGTCCGATCGATCGATCATCGCCAATCAGGATCATGGCTTGGATCGATCGCAACCGTCGGATCGTCTCTGATCGAATGCATCATAATGGTTCAATCGATCATCGCTAATCGGGATCATGGCTCGGATCGATCGCAATCGTCAGATCGTCTCCGATCGGGTGGATCACAATGGTCCGATCAATCATCACCGATCATGATCATGGCTTGGATCGATCGCAACCATCAGATCGTCTCCGATCGGATGCATCGCAACGGTCCGATCGATCAATCATCGTCGATCAGGATCATGGCTTGGAATGATCGCAACCGTCGTATCGTCTCCCATCGGATGGATCACAACGGTCCGATCGATCATCGCTGATCAGGATCATGGCTCGGATCGATCGCAACCGTCAGATCGTCTCCGATCGGATGCATCGCAATGGTCCGATCGATCGATCATCGCCGATCAGGATCATAGATCGGATCGATCGCAATCGTCGGATCGTCTCTGATCGAATGCATTGCAACGGTCTGATCGATCATTGCGATCAAGATCAAGGCTTCGATCGATCACAACTGTCGGATCAAGGCTCTAACCCAAGAATCCGTGCCTGTGGAACGGCTGGCAGCATCCACTGGGTTCAAATTCGTTCTTTCAGACATGTAGCATGCTCCGCGTACCGGCTCGGGTCTTCGGCCCCGTGCGTGGCAAAGGCGCAAAACCGACGCATAGGACACACTCTCACTTCATTGGTATGTTGTGTTTATTTCTTATTTAATGTATAATATATATACTTTCCTCTCTTTTTTTTTTAATGCACCTGCATTGAAAACTAAGACTGCGTTTAATTTTCTAAAAATAAATTAAAGACATTCAAAGGCTTCAAGTTGTTGCCCAAGTCGTCCCGAGCCTATTCCCTCTATTTTCTCTTTTTATTCTTCCGGGTTGTTTGAAAAATTTACTCTGTTGGAAAGAGTCAGGAAGCTACAAAAATATTAAATGATGGCATACTATATCTAGTTCCTTAAATATAGTTAATCGTCCCGCCACGGAGGCACATCATGTGACACTTTTAGAATAGGACATTTAATTATTTTAAATCATTAGTCTAAATCTGTTTTCTAGGTTTTAAAAACTCTACTGCTCCATCAACGAGTGATCATCTTGGCATATTGCAAAGATCGATTCAATGTTTCCTATAATTTTATTGTCTTTCTTCAACTTCTCACCGGGAACCTGTCAACTATATATTACCAAAAGTAGATCCATATTGCGTGAAGTCAACAAAAGATCCAACGTAAAGAAAAAGAAAAAAGAAATCTTATGATTCTTTCAAATTTTTGAATATTATTTTTCTCTCTTAAGACACCTTCAAAAGTGATTGAAGCTAACAACTAATTCAACCATCTAACTTATTTTTTAAATGGCAATACGAGCAGGCCAGCCCAAAGGCCCGTTTGAGCCGGATCTTTCAACCATCTAACTTTGCTGTTGGGCTGTCCCAATTTAAACTCCATAAAGGTGCTATCAAAATGACTAGTGTTTGGAGACAAACTGTGGATCCACGCAATATATGGTAACAATCACAATATGCTCTAATGGACCATGCCACAAAAAAAAAGTCATTTGAAAAGATTGTAACACTATTTCATGATTACTGATGAGTATTTTTTTTTAATATATTATTCATTAGGATATGGCCATTATCATCTATCACACTTCATTCAACTTTTCTTTACGACATAAAGATTAGAAATCCAAAGGGAATAAGAATAGGTGTGTTTTTTTGTTTATTACCCAGCCATGATATTTGGCAATGCCTTTGACGCTTACGGTATATGCACCCATAAAGCTAAAGCTTTTAATGAATTCAATGATTACATTAATTGGGACGTTGCTTTGTTTCCTCTCAAATAAGATGCCGCTTTGTTATGGCCATGGTTATTCGCATATATAACATAAAATAGCAATATAATAGCTAGAAAAAAATACTCAATGGACAGATGTATTATTGTTAGATTTTAATTTTGCAGTCATACATTTCAGAATAATATATTTTAAAGTAATATTAGTATCCATGTGATAAACAAATAGTTTGATTATAATGGTTATATATGAACCGCTTAAATATCAATATACATATCAATATTCTCTTGTGCAAAAATAGACATATTAGTGATGCATTTGAAATGAGTTGAGGCAGTAGGGAATTTTATGAAGAAAAATTGAAATTTAAAATAACTATTATAAAATTATAAAGAAGTATAAGTAAAAATAATAGTCATTATAGGAAATGATGGGAATATTTTTCATATCATTCATCTTAATAACAAAGTGAGGGGTGGTTGAAAAAAAAAGGTGAAAATATGTTTTTGGTCCTTAAACCTTCACTTAAAATTTATTTTAATCCTTAAACTTTTACTTGTTATAGTTTAATCTCTTATATTTTAAAAATATTATATTTGTAACATTTCATTATATAGGATCAATTAAAATTGATGGAATAAATGATAGGTCATATTGATAAAAACATGAATTAGTTGATAGAATGACATATTATGAGCCATTCTATTCATTTGAATTGGCTCTATGTCACAAGATGTAGGGAACACAATATTTTTAAAATATGACTAGATTGTAATAATTAAAAGTTTAAAGATCAAAATAAATTTTAAAAAAAAGTTTAAACATCAAAAGCATATTTTAGCCTAAAAAATTATAATGATTATTATAAATAGGTTTTTTTATGACGTTATTTGCTATATGTAAATGATGTCGTCACCAGATTGGCAGAGCTTGTCAGGCTTGAGCAGCCAGAATTTGCTGGGTCTATCTCTCACGTCTCTGCGGAGGGTCCAAATCGTACAAGCAGTCTGAGCCGCTGGGCTGTATGGGTGGTTCCTACAAGAAATTCTATCCGAGTGGCCGACTAAAGATCCTATCCGAGTGGTCCTATCCGAGTGACTAAAGGTCCTACAAGAAATCCTACTTGGGTGGCCGCACATAAGCAAGCCAATTCATCATAGTTCGCCCATGGTCCCACTAATAACTCCAATGGTGCATTTTGAAGTTCGTCCACTTCCCTCACATGGTCATTCTCCCAAGCATCGCATCAGTCGCCGCGTTGTTGCATTGCATGTGGCCCACTTGCTGCCCAATGGAATGAAAGACTATGTAGTCAATATGAAATAATTTACAAGACACATGCTTCATACTCATATAAACCAATCCGTAGAATGGAATGGATTTATTTCACGGCTATGCCTTTGACTATCCAAAATTTGAATGAACTCAACAGTCATCACGGTTCACCAGTGTTAAAATCAGGATCGGGTCCTCTGCCACATGGCCCATAAAATTTGCATGAAGTCCCTTTCCTTCTATCATTAGCCTTGATATTTCCAAGATGCTGTGTAACAGTCATTAAATTTATTTGAGTGGGAATTGAGATCCGGCAACCAATGAAATTTTATACTTAATTTCCATTGATTAAAATTTCATTTTCTTCTATGGTTGAGAAACATGCATTCAGCGTTTATTCTTCAATTCTATACACATTCTCAATAGAAGGAGCAGTGCTCAAATCCTAAATAGTCACTTCTACTATCATTTGTATGATTCACATATCTTGTCGCCATTATCCGAAAAATCACATCTTGTACCAATGCAAGCAGCCCTCCCTCCCCCAATAAATCACCAAATAGTAGCATCACGTGGTGAGCTTTATAATGGGATCAAACTCTGACATTTCACGTCACATGACAACACTACCAACCAACAAAAACTCTTTTCCTCCTTTATTTTTTATTTAAATATTTCAAGGTACCAACTTACTTCATTTACACCTTTATCATAGACATTTCGTTTCCATTAATCAAGTCAGGCAACTTTGTGTATGAACCTTTAAATTTCTACTTTTAACCGATTTTAAAAGTCTTAATTTGAATTTATCTTACTCTATTAATTAATAATTTAAACTATATCTAAGTGCTAGCAAATGGACTAGGTATACAAATAATATTACAAAATACTAACTTTTTCTTATGTAAATTAACTTGTAAAAATGAATAGGCAAAAGCACGTATAAAAAGAAAAAGTCAAATAATTTAATACTTATTTCCATAATGATTTATCACTTTTAAGAATAAATTATTTTACTTTTTTTAATGCTATCTGAATCTGTGTCAAATTTTAAAGCATGAAATAAAATCAATTTTATTTTTTAAAAAGGTTAAATCAAAAACATAAATGAACTAATTTATTAAATCTATAACTTAATCGTATCCCAACCAATTATAAAAATGAACCTGATAAAAACTTATTATTTTATCTAAATCTGATCCAAAATTAAAATAATTTATTTTTATAAAAATAAAATAAATTAAATGATTGTATTTATATTTTTAAAAATAAAAGTATAATATAAATTATAACAGTTGAAAATATAATAATTTGTATAGTCTTTAAAATATTTTTTAATTCAAATTTGATTCAATTTAAATTAAATTTTAAAATTTTAAAAAACTAAAATAAAATCGTATCTGATTTTTCAAGGGCAAAGGAAGGTAGATTTAGTTTAATCATCACACCTTGGACTTGGAGCGGGGCAGCATGTGATGCGTCTCCACTACTCTCTTGATTTATTATGATATGATGTAAAATCGCTACCGAGAAAAGGACGGTAAAACATGGCACCTGTTGTGCCATCTTCCAACGCACTGCGCTATAGGGGGTGAGAGCGAGTATATAGGAAGCAGACAGACTGGCTTTTTGAAGGGTTTCAGAAGGGAAATTCTATTTGGCCTGTGCTTTTTCCTCAATAGCCCCCCACCCCACTTAAAAAAGGGACATATTTGTCCCTAAAAAATTTGGACCAAAATACCCCCAGGTCAAAACAGCCCCCCTCCGCTGCCCCTCCCCCCTCCTCCCTCACTCCGTATCAAAACACCCTCGGATCTGACCATTTGAAGCTTGGTTGAAGAGATTTCAACCTATAATCGAGCAATGGACAAGCAACTAGCAATTTTGGAAGGTTCAATGGTCGCAAAGATTGGTTTATATCCCCGTCGTCGAATTTTTTTTTTCCCCGTTCGTGAGTTGTTCGGCCCTGTGTGACCGAACAGGTCAAATCTGTTCGGCAACACAGGGCCGAACTGAGTCAACATGTTCGGCCCTGGTGGGCCAACAGATTCCTTCTGTTCGGCAACACACGGCCGAACAGAACTAATTTTGTTCGGCATGCTTGGCCGAACAGAGACTCTCTGTTCGGCCAACCAGGGCTGAACAGAGACTCGGCCAAATGTGGAGCGAGGGGGCAGAGAGTGTAAAAGGGGAAAGGGGTAGTTTAGGTATTTTTTTAATTTAGGGGGGCTACTGAGTAATTTTGGGGGGCTATTGAGTAAAAAAAATTGAGGGGGCTGCTGAGTAAAAACGGCGGCCAAATAGAATTTCCCATTTCAGAAGCTTTTTGATTTCCACCTTCCAAAGAGTAGGGGCCAATGGTGGGGGGAAAAGAAAAGGGCCAGTGTTACTTCATCACAATAAAAATTGAAATGTCGCTTCACTCTATTTTGGTGCAGACCCAGCCAGTCCTCTTTCAACTTCACCCGCGCTCAATTCGAGTTGCATCTTCTCTTTGCAACGTGGATAAAAATTGATTTAACTATCTGTTTACCATGTGTGTTGCCACATAATTTTTGAAGGGTCTCAGAAGCTTTTTGGTTTCCACCTCATGACGTGATAGGCGGTGGTCCGCTTGCCCGTATATTTTGGCGAATAGTCAAGGAATTTTTTCTTTTTATTTTTAATGCAGAAGCCGCCAAGTAATCAGGAAAAGATCTATTTGAAGATTACTTCTGATATTTTCTCCCATATTTACACATTAAATATATTTTTTTATATTTATATTTTAATTTCTGAAATTTTATAATTATTATTTGCACATATGCTAGATTACCTAAATGTAAAAATAAAATCTTTAGATATTTTTATTTCCTCATCCTCAAAATTATTAATCTCTTAACACGTGGCCCTTCGTATTTGATTCTCCAATGGATATATTATAATGAAATAAGGATATTTTTATCTCTTTATGATCCTAGTTAATCTTAAAATCAATAAAAATTATGGAAAGATTAATTTATACAAAAATGTGCCTTTACGTTAATTTTTATATAAATGTTAAGAAAATATGCCTTTACGTTAATTCCAATTCACGTTCCAGTCAACATCTCTCACGTCGCAGTTCATTATAGAGCAGCATGAATGCCTTAAAGCACGTTTGTCTTCTAGCTCTTGCAGGAATATTATTTTTTTGGACATGTCGGACATATACTGTAGATCATTATAGAGCAGCATGAATGCCTTAAAGCAACTTAAATTCAAATTTTCATTCAACATTTTTAATTTCATTCAAGTAATTAATCGTAAGTTGATAAAACTATAACTTTTAAAATATATATTAATAGACACTAAGGTATTGCAGTTAAAGATCCACTAAAAATCTAAATATTTGGGTATAGTTAAGCAAAAATAGATGAAGGATGCAGTTGTTGATATGGAAAAAAATTTGTTTTAACTAAGAGTTTATTCAATGAATTAAAAAATTATTTAGAGTGAATGATAAGAAAATTTATGTGGTTTAGTTTTTTAATGTTTGGATGGATCAAGTTGAGGCCAGGTTAGGCTTTTTTTTGGTTAAGCCAATGTAGTTCTAGAGGATTTATGGGCCGTGTTAGGCTAGCTTTGGTTAACAAACATAAAACTAGGATCGGATCCAAATTTTAGATTGAGTCCTATATTTTTGAATCTGCTACAACCTATAGCTCTTCCAATGCAGATGAAGATGGGTCTAATATAGCTACGAATGGGTCAGGTCATTATTTGACCCAACATATTTGGTCATCCCCATCTTCGTCTAAAAAACTTTCAATCTTCTTATGTTTCAATTTCTTGTGTACCTTTCCATTATCATGGGTCAGTTAAAATGATTGGAGGATCTTTACGGGGAAAATTACGAACTAGACATCAAGTTTAATTTTACCACTCTCAAATTGAATACCTTAGCACGGTAGATAAAAGAATTTAATGGACTTGCAGTGCTGAAGGTCATATAACATGTACAGAGAAAGGCCATTCCCCCAATGCGGCAACTCTTCCTTTTAAGATGTTATTTGGTCCGGCCCCCTTCTTTGGGTTCGTTTGTTGACCATGCTCGTAATGTTTGCACCAGTGACTCACCGCCGGGTGGATTGGACGCTGGTCAAAAACCACGACCGAGAAACAACCATAAAATCAAAGAGAAATAGTTGCCGATTGCCCAGTTTCAGATTGGGACTTTAGCATGCTTAGCAGCTGCATCTACGAAAGCTTGAATTTGGCACCGAGGCTTCAATATACTCGCTAGGCACAGCATCAACGATCAAAAGGAACATGTGGAGCCGTCGTTGGCGCTGGACGATCCCATCGTGCCACCACCATCTCTCACGCTGTTAAGGGCCCGAGAGGCAACGACCATGTGAAATGATCCAGAGCTGGTCCCCACTCACCACGCCCATGTTTAGATTCACAATGTTTAAATTCACAATAAGTTATAACTTAAATTTATTTACTATCAATACATTTATGCTCAAATTTTTAAAATTATATAAATTTAATTTGTTAATAAATTAATTAAAATCTCAAATAGACTTGGTATTATAAAAAGCATCTAGCTCAATTCAATCCCGAATTTCAATCCATTCGTGCCTGGGCCATCATATCGCCATCAAGAAAATGCGTCGACAAAAAAAAAAAGATAAGTAAGGGAAGCAAGCTGCTGCTTTCAAATGGTTGACGTGAAAGGACAAGAAAGTAAGCAAGCTGATGCTTTCAAATGGCTAACCTAAAAGGACAAGGAGAGAAGCAAGCTGCTGCTTTCAAATCGATTGCCATCAGTCTGACACTCGCAATTACTACTTAACGTTGACTGCTTGGCCCATCGGATGGCACTGGTATGAAAGGATGCTGGGCATGCCATTGCTAAAGGTGGACACTGGATCATGTCTGATACGGCATGGCTCAGACTCGTCGTGCCGCTCATGGGCCATGCTCGATCCGGCATGGTTGGATCATGCCTGGCACGCCCACCAAGGAATATTTTAACATGATGAATGTACAAAAATGCTGAGATGGGCATAAGATGTTAAGACTAATGGACGATTGAAAAATGAATAAAACACTCATGTTATTTGCCTTATCCCACCTTCTATATTTACATGAATTATGTTTCAAGTTAATATAAATTTTCTTAAAATTAGAATTAATTTTTAATTCTAACAATCTTGTTCTTTAATAGTAAAAATTAGTTTATTTTAACAAATTTTATATTTCAATGGCAAAGATTAGTTTTTAATCCTAATAAGCTTTTGGCTTAGTATTGTTCTTAATATGCATTTTTTTTCTTTCTTTTCTTTTCATTATTATTAGTTATTCTATATTAGGATTGCTTATATCCAATGCATTTGATCTAAATTGAAAATGTGCTATTCTGTATATAATCTCCCATCATCATTTTTTAGCTTTTACTGCTACCATCTCAATGCTTTATAGCACCATCTTAAAATTTTTTTCTTATCTACCAAGCCAATTAGGATAGTTCATCAAATTATCCTTATCTACCATTAAAAATGTATTTGAGTTGCCATACATACTATCATCTTAACATTTTTTTTTCATATCCATCAAGCGAATTAAAGTTTTCTATGAAGTCATTATATATATTCAAATGAAAATTTTAAATAAGTTCATTTGTTTCTTTCTGATATAATTATCCTGTTAGAAATTGATCCTCACATCCGCTGTTGTGTCTCATGTAAGCGAGATTCCAAAGATTGGCTCTACTTACTTGTTCATCACTCAAGTACAAATGAACTATCCATGAATTGTATTGTGTCTTACCACCATGAAGTCTTGATGTATCGCCTGTGCTGCACCGTGCTCGATGATTGGCTTGTGTCGTGTATATGCACGTATGCCAATATATATATATATATCCTTGGTATGCTCGTATGCACCGCACGCAAGCTGCACTGCCCCCGATGCAGCAAGACATTCTCTACCATTAGCATAGCAAGCTCAAGCGTTGGTTTGAATCTCTTCCAAAATGACCCATGGTTGAGAAATTTTATACTTAATTTCCATTGATTAAAATTTCATTTTCTTCTATGGTTGAGAAACATGCATTCAGCATTTATTCTTCAATTCTATACACATTCTCAATGGAAGTAGCAGTGCTCAAACGCTAAATAGTCACTTCTACTATCATTTGTATGATTCACATATCTTGTCGCCATTATCTGAAAAATCACATCTTGTACCAATGCAAGCAGCCCTCCCTCTCCCAATAAATCACCAAATAGTAGCATCACGTGGTGAGCTTTATAATGGAATCAAACTCTGACATTTCACGTAGCATGACAACACTACCAACCAACAAAAACTCTTTTCCTCCTTTATTTTTTATTTAAATATTTTAAAGGTACCAACTTACTTCATTTACACCTTTATCATAGACATTTCGTTTCCATTAATCAAGTCAGGCAACTTTTTGTATGAACCTTTAAATTTCTACTTTTAACCGATTTTAAAAGTCTTAATTTGAATTTATCTTACTCTATTAATTAATAATTTAAACTATATCTAAGTGCTAGCAAATCAACTAGGTATACAAATAATATTACAAAATACTAACTTTTTCTTATGTAAATTAACTTGTAAAAATGAATAGGCAAAAGCATGTATAAAAAGAAAAAAGTAAAATAATTTAATACTTATTTCCATAATGATTTATCACTTTTAAGAATAAATTATTTTACTTTTTTTAATGCTATCTGAATCTGTGTCAAATTTTAAAGCATGAAATAAAATCATTTTATTTTTTAAAAGGGTTAAATCGAAAAACATAAATGAACTAATTTATTAAATCTATAACTTAATCGTATCCCAACCAATTATAAAAATGAACCAGATAAAAACTTATTATTTTATCTAAATCTGATCCAAAATTAAAATAATTTATTTTTATAAAATAAAATAAATTAAATAAGTTGTATTTATATTTTTTAAAAATAAAAGTATAATATAAATTATAACAGTTGAAAATATAATAATTTGTATAGTCTTTAAAATATATTTTAATTCAAATTTGATTCAATTTAAATTAAATTTTAAAATTTTAAAAAACTAAAATGAAATCGTATCTGATTTTTCATTGTTCAGTGGCGAGGTTGGGTGGGGCAAGGGAAGGTAGATTTAGTTTAATCATCACACCATTGGAGCGTGGCAGCATGTGGTACGTCTCCACTGTCATCTTGATTTATTATGATATGATGTAAAATCGCTACGAGAAAAGGACGGTAAAACATGGCACCTGTTGTGCCATCTTCCAATGCACTGTGCTATAGGGGGAGAGAGCGAGTATATAGGAAGCAGAAAGACCGGCTTTTTGAAGGGTCTCAGAAGCTTTTTGATTTCCACCTTCAAAAGAGTAGGGGCCCATGGTGGGAGGAAAAGAACGGCTTATGTCATTCCTGATGCGATAGGCGGTGGTCCGCTTGCCCATATATTTCGCGAATAGTCAGTAGTCGGGGATTTTTTTTATTTTTAATGCAGAAGCCGCCAATTAATCAGGAAAAGATCTATTTGAAGATTACTTCTGATATTTTCTCCCATATTTACACATTAAATATATTTTTATATTTATATTTTAATTTCTAAAATTTTATAATTATTATTTTTAGATTTCCTCATCCTCAAAATTATTAATCTCTTAACACGTGGCCCTTCGTATTTGATTCTCCAATGGATATATTATAATGAAATAAGGATATTTTTATCTTTTTATGATCCTAGTTAATCTTAAAATCAATAAAAATTATGGAAAGATTAATTTATACAAAAATGTGCCTTTACGTTAATTTTTATAAATATTAAAAAAATGTGCCTTTACGTTAATTCCAATTCACGTTCCAATCGGCATCTCTCACGTCGTAGTTCCATTATAGAGCAACATGAATGCCTTAAAGCACGTTTGTCTTCTAGCTCTTGCAGGATATTATTTTTTTGCACATGCCGGACATATACTGTAGATCATTATAGAGCAGCATGAATTCCTTAAAGCAACTTAAATTCAAATTTTCATTCAACATTTTTAATTTCATTCAAGTAATTAATCTCATCATGCCTGCCTTTACTTTTTAACAGTCGAAAACACTGCCAACCATATGTTATTTCAGAAATTCTATCTTAAAAAAAGTGGAGTTATTTTAGTCTCAAGCCAAATACAGCCAAAATGTTCGGCTGGGCACCTTGATCACTAGGATCCACTCGATTGTAACACTACTAGATCTCTGGAGGGTGCCTAAAGAAACATCGATCTGGTTTTATATCCACAAACAGTTTGGGATAAAAGTAAAACAGGGAATACATATAGCTGTCTTGAGAGAATGCCCATTTTCAATGTAAATTGGAGTATATAAGTGCTTAACAAGACCAAAGATATATTTCTAGATCAACAAGTGACGTTCTCGTATTAAAAATATCCATGGAATTGAAAGCGATTCGCTTTGACTGCACTCTCCATATCAGAGAGGAGAGATGCCCTTCCATGCCAAATTTTATGGACGTCATCAGCCACATAGTTATTAGAAGACTGGACATCCCTCAACAACTATACCTGATTCCGTCAGGCATTGAGCTAGAGGACAATGGTCATCCACACTCAATCCCCACCAATTGATCCTATATAAATGATGATATTAATAGTTTTTTTTTGAAATAATTAGTTTTGGCTAACGTGACTTGTCTCTTGCCTAACATTATTCATGCTTTATTTTCTGACCATATGACAGGGACACCATAGCTAAACTTATTGGATTCTCTCTACGTCGACGAAGAAGCCGGAAGAAGATGAATACGCAAAACAAACACGCAAAATGAAAAACTACAAAACTACGAAAGGCTTCCGATCGGCCAACTTCACTCCATTACAAACATCTAATGATCACTCGCACGACAGTCGATTGGGGACCGATTCCATCAATCACTTCACGTTGGAGCAGGCCAATCTTTCCTGCCACTGCCCTGATTCTTTTAAAATATTGCAATAACAACTTCTCTGACCATGAGCGTTAACCACCAGCAACTTCACATGGGCAAAGAGCCAAAGACAGCAGACTTGAGAACAGCTATGGTCACCAAAATCAGCGAGGAGAGGCACATATATATATATATATATATATATATACCAATATTGAATACGAATTGGCAAGGATGAGCCATCAATAAAATGATACAGATGTCTCATCGATTTTTTTGCTTCCCTCTTCGCTCTCAAGATATATAGAGATGCTGTCAAAAAAAAAAACAGCCACAATAGTACCAGGACTGGTACAAAATAGTTTCAACAAGGGTTCAATGATCGACTGCAGCACTGAAACTATGCATTAAATGATGCAGGCAGTAAACATCACATTAAATGCCAGCACCGAGGAGTAAGCCTCCAAATTTTCCTTTGCATTCTAGGCATTTTAGTCAGGGACATGGTAGAATTTTATGGAATTGAACAACTTCCTAGGCTCAAGGAACTTAAGCTCGATCAGGTCCCAAGTGATGTTGCATCTATGCTAACTTTTGCTCCATTAATTGCAGAAACACTGCCACATCTCACACAGTGATTATCAAATGAACAAACAATTCAATCTATCTTTTATATGTAAGAACAAAGGTAAGTGGATATCACAGTTCTCCACTCCCTTCATTTAGATTTGGAAACTTCGTATTTCATTAAGATTGCACTATCTGAAATACGCCCTATCCCAAAAAAGAAGAAGGAAACTAAATCTAAGGCTTGGCGGGTCTTGGCCCGTCCTTATCCTCAGGTTGAATGTCTTCAATGCCACTTAGTTTATAGGCTTGGGAGATCTTTTCCTTAGACTTCTCAAAACCCTGAGCGTAGGCGTTAATGGCCAGCGATTGAATTTGAGTGGAAGCTAGTGTTGGCCGTTTGCAAGCGAAGGGCGTTCGACGTGAGTGGTGAGAGCCAGCGGATTAATTCATTGCATGGGGTCGGGCCAGCATGGTGGGACCGAAAGCGTTACTAAATTTATTGACGGTGAATCACCAATATATATCCTCAAATAAATGAATAAATACGTAAAGATTTAATAAACTAAAATTTAGAGTCATGCCCTTTGTTGACTGCAATTTAAGAATTGTATCCATTAGTTTTTTATATATAGATACAATCTTACCAATAAATCTAGAAAAATTAAGAAACCAACCTTTGTTTGACTATAATTTAACAAATGGGTCCAACCCATGAAATATGAAATAAAAGGAACAAAATCGATATCTTTAATTATATTTTTTATTTTTAATAAAAAATTATGATTTTATTTTATTATTTAAAAGGAAACTTTCAAGCAATGAATAAGGCTCCATTAAAACTTTGTCGGTCTAGAAAAAAAAACATTGCTTATCCATTTCGAGGGCATGTGTATTGCATGTGCTGAGCTCTAATCTACTGCTATGTAAAGAGAATTATTAGAATTGGACACACGAAACTACTCTTCAACAACGAAACCATTAAAGCATGCCACGTGCTTTGCCGGTAGGGGATTGAAGCTGAAAACACGTACGTCTGTTTAGCACCTTGCCCGCAGTTACTGCTCGCTGGATGTTCAGCATGGCATAACGCGATACATGCTCTCGTGACCTCCGAATCATAAAACATCAAAGGAGGCAAATTAACATAAATGATGAAATTAATAGCTTTTTTGAAATGTTTAGTTTTGGCTAACGTGACTTGTCTCTTGCCTAACATTATTCATGCTTTATTTTCTGACCATATGACAGGACACCATAGCTAAACTTATTGGATTCTCTCTACATCGACGAAGAAGCCGGAAGAAGATGAATACGCAAAACAAACGTGCAAAATGAAAAACTACAGAACTACGAAAGGCTTCTGATGACGCCAAATCACCGGCCTCGAGCGTGCGGTCGTCTCCTCCAGTGAGCTCCTCGCGCCTGCAAGCAAGTCCCGAGGGCCGGAGGGGGCCCCAGCGGACCCTCCGACGCTCAAGTCAGTGGTCTGAGCATCAGCCGTGAGCTTGAGGAAGCTCGAAAGAGAAAAAGAGAGAAAGAGGCCCAGAGAGGAGCTCCCTCTGTGTGGGCGTTTAGGTGTTATGAGTGTGTTACCTGGTCAGGGGTCCCTCTTACCCATTTTATAGACGCTTAAGAGTTTGTCTGGCTTGAGTGGTTGAGGCTCCATAATGATGACTTTGATGGGTGAAGGGTCGGAACTGATGTCCGTAAAGCATGGGGTGCTGTCACTAGTCAGAGCATGAACTGATGTCCGTGAAGCATGGGGTGCTGTCACTAGTCAGAGCATTAATTGCTGTTCGTGAAGCATGGGGTGCTGCAGGGTATGGCTAACCGCTACGGTGCTTGCCAGACGTATCCCCTATGTCATTTTTTGCATTCTTGCACGGCACTGTTCACTTGCATGGCACTGTTCACATGGCACTGTTCACTTGCATGGCACTGTTCATATATGGCCGAACCCCGAACACTGTTCATATGTGGCCGACCCCGGGCACTGTTCATACATGGCCGACCCTGGGCACTGTTCATACATGGCCGACCCCCGAACACTGTTCATATGTGGCCGAACCCCGAACACTGTTCATATGGCCGACCCCGGCACTGTTCATATGTGGCCGAACCCCGAACACTGTTCATATGTGGCCGAACCCCGAACACTGTTCATACATGGCCGACCCCCGGCACTGTTCATACATGGCCGACCCCCGGCACTGTTCATATGTGGCCGACCCGAAACACTGTTCATACATGGCCGACCCCGGGCACTTTCATATGTGGCCGAACCCCAAACACTGTTCATACATGGCCGACCCCGGGCACTGTTCATACATGGCCGACCCCGGGCACTGTTCATACATGGCCGACCCCAAACACTGTTCATACATGGCCGACCCCCGGCACTGTTCATACATGGGCGACCCTCGGCACTGTTCATATGTCGCCGACCCCAGGCACTGTTCATACATGGCCGACCCCGGGCACTGTTCATACATGGCCGACCCCAGGCACTGTTCATACATGGCCGACCCCGGGCACTGTTCAAACATGGCCGACCCCGGGCACTATTCATATGTGGCCGAACCCTGAACACTGTTCATACATGGCCGACCCCGAACATTGTTCATACATGGCCGACCCCGGGCACTGTTCATACATGGCCGACCCCGGGCACTGTTCATACATGGCCGACCCCCGAACACTGTTCATATGTGGCCGAACCCCGAACACTGTTCATATGGCCGACCCCCGGCACTGTTCATATGTGGCCGAACCCCGAACACTGTTCATATGTGCCGAACCCGAACACTGTTCATACATGGCCGACCCCGGGCACTGTTCATACATGGCCGACCCCCGGCACTGTTCATACATGGCCGACCCCCGGCATTGTTCATATGTGGCCGACCCCAGGCACTGTCCATACATGGCCGACCCCGGGCACTGTTCATACATGGCCGACCCCCGGCACTGTTCATATGTGGCCGAACCCTGAACACTGTTCATACATGGCCGACCCCCGAACACTGTTCATATGTGGCCGAACCCCGAACACTGTTCATATGGCCGACCCCCGGCACTGTTCATACATGGCCGACCCCAGGCACTATTCATATGGCCGAACCCCGACCACTGTTCATATATCTGAGCCTGAATGGGGCCTCGGGGTAGGATGTTGATGGACCAGGAGGTCAAGGTGGGCCTTGGAGGTCGAAGCGGGGCTCTATCAGCTTCCTTCACGGTTCTTTAACGGCGTTGGATCAGCCATATCAGATGCCCCCTCGCCCCTTAGACGAAGCGGGCCTACCCCAGCAAGGCGAAAGGGGCGTTACTTCCCAAGTGGCTGATCCTCGCCTGATGCAGGGCTTCATGTGCCGACGGGCGTCGGGCTTCATGCCTAGCGGTGCAGGGCTTCATGCCTGGCTGGTGCAGGGCTTCTGTTGCTGAGAGCCGGTGGTACACCACTCTGCCAGTGGTACACTGGGCTTTGTGCCTGGCTAGTGCAGGGCTTTTGTTGCTGAGAGTCGGTGGTACACTGCTCTGCCAGTGGTACTCTGGGCTTTGTGCCTGGCTAGTGCAGGGCTTTTGTTGTTGAGAGCCGGTGGTACACCGCTCTGCCAGTGGTACACTGGGCTTTGTGCCTGGCTGGTGCAGGGCTTTTGTTGCTGAGAGCCGGTGGTACACCGCTCTGCCAGTGGTACACTGGGCTTTGTGCCTGGCTAGTGCAGGGCTTTTGTTGCTGAGAGCCGGTGGTACACCGCTCTGCCAGTGGTACACTGGGCTTTGTACCTGGCTGGTGCAGGGCTTTTGTTGTTGAGAGCCGGTGGTACACCACTCTACCAGTGGTACACTGGGCTTTGTGCCTAGCTAGTGCAGGGCTTTTGTTGTTGAGAGCTGGTGGTACACCGCTCTGCCAGTGGTACACTGGGCTTTGTGCCTGGCTAGTGCAGGGCTTTGTTGCTGAGAGCCGGTGGTACACCGCTCTGCCAGTGGTACACTGGGCTTTGTGCCTGGCTGGTGCAGGGCTTTGTTGTTGAGAGCCGGTGGTACACCGCTCTGCCAGTGGTACACTGGGCTTTGTGCCTGGCTAGTGCAGGGCTTTTGTTGTTGAGAGCTGGTGGTACACCGCTCTGCCAGTGGTACACTGGGCTTGTGCCTGGCTAGTGCAGGGCTTTTGTTGCTGAGAGCCGGTGGTACACCGCTCTGCCAGTGGTACACTAGGCTTTGGTGCCGACCGGGGTCGGGCTTTTGAAATGCCAACACGAGGTTTGTCTTGAAGGCTGATACAATGTTGGTCTTCCCTGCATGACATTTTTGAGTGTCAATGAAAGAAAATTATTTTAGATGCATTGTACTTAGCTCTTGTATCACCCCTGTTTTCCCTATGTGGACTTGAGCATTTCCGCCCGCTGGTGGTCTGCCCCCCAGGGAATCAAGTTGGGACGGCGCCTGGAGTCGGTTGATGACCAGCTCCTTTCCGAAATGAAGCTGGGGACCCATCTTTGGAGTGCAGTGAAGAGAGAGAAAAAACATTTTTAAGTGTCAATGAAAGAAAACTATCTTAGGTGCATCGTACTTAGCTCTTGTAGCACCCCTGTTTTCCCTATGTGGACTTGAGCATTTCCGCCCGCTGGTGGTCTGCCCCCCAGGGAATCAAGTTGGGACGGCACCTGGAGTCGGTTGATGACCAGCTCCTTTCCGAAATGAAGCTGGGGACCCATCTTTGGAGTGCAGTGAAGAGAGAGATGGGATCCAGAGCCGGGGATGTTGGAGCAGAGCCACGGACAAGAGTCGGAGTCGAACTCGGGAGCTAGAGGTCGCCGAGGGAAGCCCGAGCAGCCAACGGCCGTTGGAGATGAGCGGATGGGAGAGTCCGCTGAAGTTGGACGGTTAGGAGATGATTTTGCTGGGAGTTATAGGATTCGGGCAGCCTCGACATTGATCCAAGGTAAGGAGCCCTCCAGCTTCCATGGTCCTTCTCTCTCCTATGAAGTCTCATTACGTGCATGGGTGCATGTAATGCATCTGGACGTGGCTGCTTTGGGAGCTTTCACTTGGACTTGGGATGCGGAAGAGAGGAAGAGAAGCTTGCCTGGCGCTCGGGGATGTGGTGCCAGGAGCATGAAAATGGGAGCCTCCGGGGCTGGATCTGAAGCCGAGGTGCTAGCGCCGGGTCTGGAGAAGAGCCGATGCCTCGGGGCAGAGTTGGGAACTAGAGCCATGGCCGGACCTTCCTCTGCATCGCTGTCCATAGGAGAGAGGCTGCTTGTGCGGCGGGTGGTGACTCTCTGAGCTTTAAGTCACTGATGGGCTTGATGATGTTGGACCTCTTGCTGGGGAGATTTCCAGCAGGATAAAAGATGGCTGGCCTGGGCAGTGACCAAAGGGCGAGTAGAAGCTTTTGCTCGCTGTTGCGTGGTCATAAGACGTTGCTTCTAGAGCTTTTGGACAGCCACCGTCAATGTTTGGATTTGTAGAATGAGTGGCAACATGTTCTGTTTGAATGGTCTGAGATAGTGATGATGGAACGAAAGGCTGGCCTCCTGCTGCTCAGCTCGTTGAAGGTGCCCCCCAGCTTAACTGGTGAAATCTTCACCATCCACCATCTTCAGGATCCACCGTTTTGATAAAAAGGGATGAGGATCTACAAACTAGCATCGTTGATCCACCCCTACCTGGTGCGCCAATCTGATGACGCCAAATCACCGGCCTCGAGCGTGCGGTCGTCTCCTCCAGTGAGCTCCTCGCGCCTGCAAGCAAGTCCCGGGGGCCGGAGGGGGCTCCAGCAGGACCCTCCGACGCTCAAGTCAGTGGTCTGGGCATTAGCCGTGAGCTTGAGGAAGCTCGAAAGAGAAAAAGAGAGAAGAGGCCCAGAGAGGAGCTCCCTCTGTGTGGGCGTTTAGGTGTTATGAGTGTGTTACCTGGTCAGGGGTCCCTCTTACCCATTTTATAGATGCTTAAGAGTTTGTCTGGCTTGAGTGGTTGAGGCTCCATAATGATGACTTTGATGGGTGAAGGGTCGGAACTGATGTCCGTAAAGCATGGGGTGCTGTCACTAGTCAGAGCATGAACTGATGTCCGTGAAGCATGGGGTGCTGTCACTAGTCAGAGCATTAATTGCTGTTCGTGAAGCATGGGGTGCTGCAGGGTATGGCTAACCGCTACGGCGCTTGCCAGACGTATCCCCTATGTCATTTTTTGCATTCTTGCACGGCACTGTTCACTTGCATGGCACTGTTCATATGGCACTGTTCACTTGCATGGCACTGTTCATATATGGCCGAACCCCGAACACTGTTCATATGTGGCCGACCCCGGGCACTGTTCATACATGGCCGACCCCCGAACACTGTTCATATGTGGCCGAACCCCGAACACTGTTCATATGGCCGACCCCCGGCACTGTTCATATGTGGCCGAACCCCGAACACTGTTCATATGTGGCCGAACCCCGAACACTGTTCATACATGGCCGACCCCGAACACTGTTCATATGGCCGACCCCCGGCACTGTTCATACATGGCCGACCCCCGGCACTGTTCATATGTGGCCGACCCCGAACACTGTTCATACATGGCCGACCCTGGGCACTGTTCATATGTGGCCGAACCCCGAACACTGTTCATACATGGCCGACCCCGGGCACTGTTCATACATGGCCGACCCCGGGCACTGTTCATACATGGCCGACCCCGAACACTATTCATACATGGCCGACCCCCGGCACTGTTCATACATGGCCGACCCCCGGCACTGTTCATATGTGGCCGACCCCAGGCACTGTTCATACATGGCCGACCCCGGGCATTGTTCATACATGGCCGACCCCAGGCACTGTTCATACATGGCCGACCCCGGGCACTGTTCATACATGGCCGACCCTGGGCACTATTCATATGTGGCCGAACCCCGAACACTGTTCATACATGGCCGACCCCGAACACTGTTCATACATGGCCGACCCCGGGCACTGTTCATACATGGCCGACCCCGGGCACTGTTCATACATGGCCGACCCCCGAACACTGTTCATATGTGGCCGAACCCCGAACACTGTTCATATGGCCGACCCCCGAACACTGTTCATACATGGCCGACCCCGGGCACTGTTCATACATGGCCGACCCCCGGCACTGTTCATACACGGCCGACCCCCGGCACTGTTCATATGTGGCCGACCCCAGGCACTGTTCATACATGGCCGACCCCGGGCACTGTTCATACATGGCCGACCCCGGCACTGTTCATACATGGCCAACCCCAGGCACTGTTCATACATGGCCGACCCCGGGCACTGTTCATACATGGCCGACCCCGGGCACTATTCATATGTGGCCGAACCCCGAACACTGTTCATACATGGCCGACCCCGAACACTGTTCATACATGGCCGACCCCCGAACATTTTTCATATGTGGCCGAACCCCGAACACTGTTCATATGGCCGACCCCCGGCACTGTTCATACATGGCCGACCCCAGGCACTGTTCATATGGCCGAACCCCGGCCACTGTTCATATATCTGAGCCTGAATGGGGCCTCGGGGTAGGATGTTGATGGACCAGGAGGTCAAGGTGGGCCTTGGAGGTCGAAGCGGGGCTCTATCAGCTTCCTTCACGGTTCTTTAACGGCGTTGGATCAGCCATATCAGCTTCCAATCGACCAACTTCATACTCCATTACAAACATCTAATGATCACTCGCACGACAGTCGATTGGGGACCGATTCCATCAATCAATTCACATTGGAGCATGCCATTCTTTCCTACCACTGCAATGATTTTTTAAAATATTGCAATAACCGACTTCTCTGACCATGAGCGTTAACCACCAGCAACTTCACATGGGCAAAGAGCCAAAGACAGCAGACTTGTGAACAACTATGGTCACCAAAATCAGCGAGGAGAGGCGCATATATGTAACCAATATTGAATATGGGAATTGGCAACGATGAGCCATCAATAAAACGATACAGATGTCTCATCGAGTTTTTTGCTTCCCTCTTCGCTCCTCATGATAGAGATGCTGTAAAAAAAAAAAAAAAAACCAGCCACAATAGTACCAGGACTGGTACAAAATAGTTTTAAAAAAGGTTCAATGATCGACTGCAGCACTGAAACAACTATGTATTAAATGATGCAGGCAGTAAACATCACATTAAATGCAAGCACCGAGGAGCAAGCTTCCAAATTTTCCTTTGCATTCTAGGCATTTTAGTCAGGGACATGGTAGAATTTTATGGAATTGAACAGCTTCCTGGGCTCAAGGAATTACTTAAGCTCGATCAGGTTCCAAGTGATGTTGCATCTATGCTACGAGGGTCTTTGGAAAGATATCCCAACTATCCCAAAGAAACTTTTGCTCCATCAATTGCAGAAACACTGCCACATCTCACACAGTAATTTTCAAAGGAACAAATAATTCAATCTATCTTTTATATGTAAGAACAAAGGCAAGTGGATATCACAGTTCTCCACTCCCTTCATGTAGATTTGGAAACATTGTATTTCATTAAGCTTGCACTATCTGAAAAATGACCTATCCCAAAAACCAGATATACAACTGGGCATTGAGCAATAACTGTTTTTAAATTAAACTGGGCATTGAGCAATAACAATTTTTAAATTCTCTCTCCTTTATTTAATTAATATTTAATATGTTACATCATAAATTCAACACCATACATATTACATGCTAAAAATTTAAACATAAGCACCTAGATCCAAACCGTACAAAAATTACAAGAAAATACAATACAAATTACTTAAATAAGATGGAGAGAGATGCTGCCATAAACTAATTGTAGCAGGAAGGATATTTCTTATAGCACAAAGGATTATTAGGAGGACAGCAAGCTTTCTATCGCAGCTATTTTAAGAACAAGCAAGAAGAAGATGATGAAGAAAATCAACATGCAGATCGGTTCAACATTCTTAGCCATGATTGCTCTATGCTTAATTATGACGATTCGGATGATTATTTATAATCTCGTTGTTTTGGACTCATCCCTCTCTTTCCTGGGCCCTCTTTTTTTGGTTGTCATTTTCCGAAGCTCTTTCCCGGGCGTATACTTCAGTACAAAATAAAACGCTCCTCCACCCATTTCTGCTCGTAAAGCCCTCCAGCTGATTCTCACAAGGGGGGGTGGGCCTTGGCCTCTATATATTTTTCAGTCATTATCAAAGACACTGTCTGTGCAAATGACAAATGAATGTTGTCATTGATGATGAGCTCCACTGAGACAGCTCTGCGGCTTCACAGAATAGAGAGAAGTTTAATCAAATAAATAGCCTTATCATTAATTTAATTGTACGCATTAGCATTAATTAATGAGCAAAGCAAGATCCCTTTCAATGCTCCTGCAGAACATGACTTATTTTAACTTTTCTATCTTAATATTTATTATGGATGTAGTTATACTGAGTTGATCACCCTCTTATTCGGCTGCCTGGTCTCCACTGACAGGTATTAATTCCAAAATATACTGTAGCTGACTACGATCTGGTCCTGAAATCATCTTCAGCTACCATGGATCCCAAATGACTAGGAAACATCTCTCTTATCATCTACAGTGCGGGTTAGAAAGTTGGCAGCCTTATTCATGCCATGCTCGTGACCCCTACTAGTGTTCTTTGAGAAGACGTAAGTCATAGTGTGAACCCATGGAAAAGGATCTCAATCAATATCTCTCTCTATCTCTCTCTCTCTCTCTCAATCTAGGACATGGCTTTTTCTTCAAGTTACGTCCACATAATTTCAAACTCTAGAGTCTCTGCTTGTCGATCTTGCTACAACCTGCTTCCATGTGGGAGTGGCCAGAGCAATCATGCAAGAAGCACATGGGAGCCAACTGTGGGTTATCTTGGATATTGGTTATGGGCTTGCAAAAAGGTAAAGGAAAAGCTAGACTCTCAGTGATAAACACATAAATAATTATCACTAAACCTATTAATTAATAATTAATATACCTATTATTATTTAATATTTTAATACTTTATATAATATTTTAGATAAAACCTTATCAATTTAAAGAGCTCAATTTTAGGGATTTAACGACGTAAACGGCACTCAAATCGGATTTAAGATGAACTCGAGATTAATTTTATAAGGATTTAGCATGGACTTCAAAGAAAAAACGGCAAACACATTGCCGACTTCATCATTTTCTCAGCCCAGTTCCCTGTTTTCGCACGATTCTTCTCCGATTTCAATCTAATCTTTTCCTTCACCAATTAAGAAATAGATTAGATTGGAAGTTATCAAATTGAAAGAATTAAATTCCTCTAGAAGGGATTTGAATTTTATTGATGATTTATCCATATTTTCTTCATTATTTTGGATGCTTCCGCATCCTCTGTTTTGCAACGCCGCGTCTTCGCCGCATCTTCACCGCATCTGGGCCTCTACAAATAGCAGAAAATGAGGAGAGCAAGGAAGGCAACCATCCATCCAGCGCACTACATCCAGGAATTTGAGGGAGAGCTCTGTTCCGTTCGTGCATAGGAGTCATCCCGTTCCTTTTTCCTTTCCTGAGAGCTCTGTTCATGGGAGAAGTCCTTGAGTCCTCTGTTCGTGGCTTGGAGCATACGTTCGTGGAATCTCTACAGGCGGCCGTCCGTGAATCCGGAAAGGAGTCCATGGATTTCTTGGATGCTCTGTTCGTAGCCCGGTTCATGTCTTCAACCCGATTCAGTCTGTCTTCAGTCCGTTTTATCTGGTCTTTGATTTGATTTATGAAGAATTTGTTGCTCTCTTATTGCTATTAAATTAAAACTCTTTTATTTTAGATTTTAATATGCACTCTTGGATGTTAATGAAATAAAACTTTATCCATGTTAAATTGTTATTAAATTCTATTTAAGTGAAAATAATTTAGACTGATCTATTCTTAAAAGGGATGGGCCGTGATCTATGGGTACGAGCCGTGCTCTTATAAGATAGACCATATCTTGATTATTTTGCACTAATAATTATCTATTTAGTTAAATTTATAAATTTATTTCAAGATAATCGCTAAAGTCCCTGTAGAATCGATCTCTTACTCTGCTATTCTAATAGTAAATTAAGGTGTTTTAATCATTGCACTACGACACACATCAAATTTTTGGCACCGTTGCCGGAGACTTAAGTATATTATTTTAAAAAAAATTAAAATAAAAATTATAAAAATATAAAAAAATTAGATTAATTTTCTCTTAATTTTTTAATAGTTATTGTGTCTTTATTTTATTTCTTTAATTGTTAGAATTGCATATTTTCTTTTTAATATTAAAAAAAATTACTTTCCATTTTGCCATAAATCCAATTTTAACCTAATCAAATTTTCCTTTTAATTAACTTACCTAAAAAAAAAAACTAAAAGAAAACCCTAAGACACCTTCCATAAAACATATTAATTTAAGGAAACAAAATAAAAAAATTATAAAAAAAAAATAAAATATATAAACAAAATAATTATTTCTATACTATAGATTGACTTAGGTGGATTTATTTTTTGCTAAACTCAAAATTTTCCATTGATATCTCATAATTTATTAGAAAATTAGAAACCTAATCACAAAAATTTTAAAAAATAAATAGTTAGATTAATTTTGTTTGATAATTTCAAGAGTTGGACATCTGTTTGTTGCATAGCATTATCATAATTAACTTTAAGGGCACAAACCCCTAATCAAGATAAGGTGGGGATTTCATCACCCTTCCTTAGCCCACAAACCACATCCTTCATTCTACATTAACCCAAACCTTTAACTCTAAAATTAATTAGACATCAGCCCCTAAGGAACTCGAGCTCAATAGGACAAGGCACCAAAAAGAGTTGGACTTCGAGATTGACTGCTTAACTGGTGTCTAGAAAAGGAAAGGAAAGTGGTTACTTAATTGGTTCCGTTCGCTTATCTAGTAAGCAACCCCCACTGACCTTATCCTCACTGGCTAGTTAATCAGCTAATTTTTAACTTGGAGGGCTCCAAGGCGTAAGTTAGGAGCTGTCTAGATCTAGGGTAAACCTAGAATAGAGAGTCTAATCTTTGCTAACTTGATTGCTAAAAAAATTATTAAACCCTAATTAAATTATTCTTAGTTCTAGGAATTTTTAGGGTATTTTCTTTAGAATCTCCCTCTTTTTCTTCTATTAAAATTAATTAAAAAAAAATTGTTTGCTTTAGAGTCATTGGTAGGGTGTATGCTTGGTCGCCGATCGTTGCAACCCAACCTTATACCCTTAGATCCTGAGATAGAAAGAACTATTAGAGCAAACAGACTCAGAATTATGGATCCTAATAACGAAAATAATCAACCACGACAGTTAAAAGAGTATTTCACTCCTTCAAGGTATACCTACTCTCCCTGCATTCAAGTGCCTCCAGTAGAGGCTGTCCAATATGAAATTAAGTCAAGTGTAATCCAAATGTTACCATCTTTCTATGGACTTACAAATGAGGATCCCTACAAACACTTAGATGAATTCTTAGAAATTTGCTCAACTGTCAAGATTCAAAATTTCTCCGATGATGCACTTAGGCTTAAGTTATTCCCTTTTTCCCTAAAAGATAAAGCCAAGTATTGGTTAAATTCATTAGACACTGTTATAATTTCAACTTGGGATCATCTTCAGAGAGAATTTCTTAAGAAATATTTTCCTATAGGAAAAACGAATCAAATTAGAAAAGCAATAACAAGTTTTTCCCAGATAGATGGAGAAATGTTCCATGAGACATGGGAGATTTAAAGAACTGATTAGAAAATGTCCACATCATGCTATACCCAAATGACAACTGGTTCAGTGCTTTTATGATGGTTATCAGAAAAGCATCGGCAAATGGTTGATGCTTCATGTGGTGGGACATTTATGTTAAAAAATGAACATGAAGCTTGGCAACTCTTTGAGACATTGAGTGAGAATTCATTACATCACATGTCAGTTGCTCGTCGAGACCCTCCCATAGGACCTAAAAGAGGTGGAATATATGAAATAGGTCATTCTACAGATATCTATACTAAGGTAGATGAATTATCCCATAAACTTGACCGAATTCTACAAGTTGGAAACATCTCTTCCCCATCTACTCAATTACATGAGGTCTGCATAATTTGTTCGAGTCCAACCCATTCTATAGGTGAATGCCCAGCTGCATACCAATTTCCTAAACTTGTTCAAGAGCAAGCCCACCAAGCCCAAACCCGATTAGCTCCTAGAACAGGAAATGATCCATTTGCAAATACTTACAATCCTGGCTGGCGAAATCACCCAAATTTTTCTTGGAAACCTCAACCTGTAGCCAATTCATCGATCAGACCTAATTATCAAGAAACCAATTTTAGAAGCATGCCATATTCACAATACCAAACATCCCACAACCTCCACCGAATAATCAGCCTACTTTCGAAGACAAAGTGTTACAAGCATTGAAAGGGCTAGAAATGAATACTCAAATCCTTCACTCCCACACACAATCTATTGCAAAACTAGAAACTCAGATAGGTCAATTAGCCACAGCATTCAGTAGAAGGGAGGAGGGTAAGTTACCTAGTCAGCCTATCGATAACCCGAAAGGACAATTCATGGCTGAAGGTTCCAATAGTCCTGACAAATTCCCAGAACATGCTAAATCAGTCATGACTCTAAGAAGTGGAAAAACATTGAACCCACCTGAACCAACCCAGAAATTAGAAGTGGCTAAACCAGAAGAGAGAAGAAATGAAAAAGAAAAGGAATTCAATGATCAAGCAATCATACCTAAAGCCCCATTCCCTAGTGCTTTAGAATCTCCTTTGCCTTCAGATAAGAAGAATATAAAGATGAATGAGATGCTTGAGTTATTTAAGCAAGTCAAATAAACTTACCTCTTCTCGATGCTATCAAGCAAGTTCTGACTTATGCCAAATTTTTGAAGGATCTATGCACACAAAAATGGAAAGCCAAGACATAAATACCAAAAAAGATACATTTGACTGAGCAAGTTAGCTCAGTTGTTCAGCAAATAACCCCACCCAAACTAAAAGATCCTGGTACCCCGATTATATCATGTGTCATAGGAAACTTCACAATCAAGAAAGCATTATTAGATTTGGGTGCGAGTGTAAACCTTCTCCCAAGTTCAGTATATGAATTATTTGGATTTGGAGAATTAAAACCCATGACAGTAACACTACAATTGGCAGATAGATCAGTCAAAGAACCTCGTGGAATATTGGAAGATGTATTAGTAAAGGTGGATGAATTCTATTTTCCTGTCGACTTCCTTGTGTTGGATATGGAATCTAGTGGTAATCCTAACCAAATTCCCATCATCCTTGGAAGACCTTTTCTAGCTACCGCTAATGCATGCATAAATTGTAGAACAGGTGTGATGGATGTATCTTTTGGAAAAGAAGATGAGATTAAATATTTTTAATGCTTCCCAAGGACCACCTATGTATGATTTAAATGAAGTAAACATGATAGAGGAAGTAGTAGATAAGAAATTCCAAAGTTTGATTGATTCGGATCCTTTACAAACATGTCTTACACATTTTGGAATAGATGACTTTGATATTGATGAGTACACCAAAGAGATAAACATGTTATTAGAACCACCTAAGTTCGACACCATCCCGCCTTGGACTATAAAATATGAACCACTTCCAACTAAACCAAGTCCTTTAATACCATCCTTGGAAGAACCACCCCAATTAGAGTTGAAACCTCTTCCAGAAGACTTAAAATATTCATTCCTTGGACCCAATGACACCCTTCCAGTAATCATTGCATCTACCCTAACCTCTGAGCAAGAAGATAAATTGGTAGATGTACTTAAAGAACATAAAGAGGCGATTGGATGGACAATAGCTGATATTAAGGGAATTGACCCTTCCGTTTGCATGCACCATATTCATAGTGAAATTGAAGCCAAACCACATAGAGACATGCAACGAAGGCTAAATCCGAACATGAGGATGTTGTTAAGAAAGAAGTAGTAAAATGGCTTGATGCTGGTATTATTTATCCAATTTCAGATAGCCAATGGGTTAGTCCAATCCAAGTAGTACCTAAAAAATCAGGTATTACCGTGATTAAAAATAAAAAGGGCAAATCAATTCCTACTCGCACATCAACTAGTTGGAGAGTGTGTATAGATTATCGAAAGTTGAATGTCGTGACTAGGAAAGACCACTTTCTTTGCCTTTTATCGATCAAATTCTAGAACGGCTAGCGGGACAAAGTTTCTTTTGTTTCTTAGATGGATATTCAGGATACAATCAAGTCCCAGTATTTCCTGCAGATCAAGAAAAGACCACCTTCACTTGTCCCTTTGGAACATTTACCTTTAGACGCATGCCGTTTGGTCTTTGTAATGCACCAGCCATGTTTCAACGATGTATGTTGGCCATATTTTCTAATATGATTGGTCAATTTTTGGAAGTATTTATGGATGATTTCTCAGTTTTTGGTGCATCATTTGATAGCTGCCTCGAGAACTTGACTAAGGTACTGAAACGATGTATGAAAATGAATTTAATCCTAAGTTGGGAGAAGAGCCATTTTATGGTTCGTGAGGGAATTGTGCTTGGACACATTGTTTCAGAGCGAGGTATTGAGGTTGATAAAGCCAAGGTTGAATTGATCTCAAATCTACCACCCCCAACCTCAGTTAAACAAGTATGATCTTTCCTTGGTCATGCTGATTTTTATAGACGTTTCATCAAAGATTTCAGTAAAATTTCTCGACCATTGTGTAATTTGTTGACCAAGGATAGTTCTTTTAATTTTGATAAAGATTGTCTAACAGCCTATAACATCCTTCGAACTGCTTTGACCACTGCACCAATTATCAAGCCCCCAGATTGGACCATACCTTCGAAATCATGTGTGATGCTTCTGATTATGCTGTAGGGGAAGTTCTAGGATAGAAACTCAATCGAGAGCCTCATGTAATTTATTATGCTAGCAAAACTCTTTCAGATGCACAAATGAACTATACTACCACTGAAAAAGAATTACTAGCAGTTGTGTTTGCCCTAGAAAAATTTAGATCATATCTGTTAGGGTCTAAGGTTTTAGTTTATTCAGATCATGCAGCATTGAGGCATCTTATATCAAAAAAGGATACAAAACCCAGACTAATTAGATGGATCCTCCTACTACAAGAATTTGATCTAGAAATCTTAGATAAGAAGGGTTCTAAAATATGGTAGCAGATCATATCTCTAGGATCTCAGTGGAATACAATAAAGAAATAATCAGAGATAAGTTCCCTGATGAGCAACTATTCTCAATTTTCCATAGCAGTCTTCCCTGGTTTGCCCACATTGTGAATTATTTGGCAACAGGAAAAGTACCTTCCCACTGGACAAAACAAGAAAAAGATAAATTTTTCTCACAAATCAAATATTACTTTTGGGAAGACCCTGAATTATTTAAGTACTGTTCAGATCAGGTGATTAGGCGATGTGTTCCCGAGAGTGAATTCAAAAGTATACTTAACTTCTCTCATTCTCTTGCCTGTGGAGGACATTTTAGTGGAAAGAAAACTGCAGCAAGGTACTGCAAAGTGGGTTTTATTGGCCAACTCTTTTTAAAGATGCACATGAATTTAGCCGTAATTGTCTCCAATGTCAACAAACAGGAAATATATCTCGAAAAGACATGATGCCCCTAAACCCTATCTTGGTTGTAGAAATTTTTGATGTATGGGGTATTGATTTTATGGGCCCATTTCCTTCCTCTTTTGGATTTGAATACATTCTAGTGGCAGTTGATTATGTGTCAAAATGGATTGAAGCCATGGCAACTCGAACCAATGATCATAAAGTTGTAATCAAGTTTATTCAGCATAATATCCTTAGTCGTTTTGGATGCCCAAGGGCTATAATTAGTGATGGGGGTACACATTTCACGAATAGACACTTTGAAGGATTAATAAATAAATATGGAATTACTCATAAGGTAGCTACACCTTATCATCCCCAAACTAGTGGCCAAGTTGAAATATCAAATAGAGAAATTAAAAATATCCTTGAAAAAATGGTGAGACCTGATAGGAAAGATTGGTCAGAACGTTTGGATGATGCATTATGGGCTTATCGTACTGCATTTAAAACTCCCATAGGAATGTCTCCTTACAGGCTCGTATTTGGAAAAGCCTGTCATTTACCTGTAGAATTAGAACACCGTGCATTTTGGGCCATCAAGCAATTTAATTATGATATGAAAAATGCAGGTGTCAATAGAAAACTCCAATTGAATGAGTTAGAAGAGCTACGAAATGAGGCATATGAAAGCTCAAAAATTTATAAAGAACGAACCAAGGCATATCATGACAAATTTATTAGTAGAAAAACTTTTGAACCAAATCAAAAAGTATGGCTTTACAATTCAAGATTACATCTTTTTCCTGGAAAACTTCGTTCACGATGGAATGGACCTTTTATAGTAACTCAAGTATTTTCCATGGAGCTGTAGAGCTTAAAGACCCCAAGCAAGGAAATACATTCAAAGTAAATGGCCAACGTTTGAAACCATATATAGAAGAAATTAATGATGGAGAAATTGTTGAATCAATTGATCTTGTGAACCCAACATTATCATAATAAGTAGCACAGTCTGGCTGAAGACTTTAAACTTAGCGCTCTTGGGAGGCAACCCATTTATTAGTTATTTTTAACTTTCTATTCTTTTAGCATGTTCTTTTAGTATGACCAGAGAAGAGCAACAGAAGCAGATTGAAAGAAGATGGCAACAATGAAACAATGCCAACCTTCAAATACTCTACCAGGTAGTATCTTTCCTTGAAATTAATTTTTCTTCCATTAGGGACAATGGAAATTAAGTTGGGGGGGAGGAAAAAGAATAAATCCTCGAGTAAAACTATAATCAGATGTGTTACCAAATTCTATCTCGATTTGAAGTTAATCAAGCAGTCTATTAATGATTAATACTGAGGAATAAATTATTAAGAAAACCTAATAAAAGGTAGGGTTTAGCCAGAAAAATTTTTAGAATAATTTCAGACCCTCCTGACCACTGATCTTAATAGTACAATCTACTTAATAAGGGTATGGGTGAAAATGTCATGTTAAAAGAAAAAAAAAGAAAAAAAAATAAGAAAAGAAAAAAAATCTCTCTTAAAGTTAATAGATTAGGTTCTTAGCATTTTTCACTGAGTAACCGGGTCCTGTCACCTAAGAAAGTGATGTTGTTCGCGTAAAAAGGTAGGAATGTAAAAGAACCTAAATAGAGTCAGTCCTACCTAAAGCCTTTTTAACTCGAGTCAGTAAGTCTGAGGGGTGTTTTACACCTAATGCCCTAAAACCAATTGGTTTGGGAGCCATTGGCCTAAAGCTCGCTACAAGAGTTAATTCGAAAGCAAGGGTTTAGGACATTGCACTAACTCTACATATAAATAAATAAATAAATAAATAACCAAATTACAAAAGATACTACACCCAACACAAATTCTTAATTAGAGAAGTGGAAAGTTGGTGAAGAAAGACTTCTTAAATTCTTATGGACTACACTTTATCACTAAAAAAACTTAATAATCCAATGAAGTACCTCCCTTATGATTAAAAAAAAAATTAAAAAAAGAATTGTAAGATAACTATCAATTCTTGGACTAGCTTGGTATATATTTCTAAATTTCTTATTTGCTTGAGGACGAGTAAGATTCAAGTTGGGGGGAGTAATAAACGCATAAATAATTATCACTAAACCTATTAATTAATAATTTAACATACCTATTATTATTTAATATTTTAATATTTTATATAATATTTTAGATAAAACCTTATCAATTTAAAGAGCTCGATTTTAGGGATTTAACGATATAAACGGCACTCAAATCGGATTTAAGATGAGCTCAGAATTAATTTTATAAGGATTTAGCATGGATTTCAAAGCAAAAACGGCAAACACGTTACCGACTTCATCATTTTCTCAGCCCATTTCCCTGTTTCTGCATTCTTCTTCTATTTCAATCTAATCTTTTCCTCCACCAATTAAGAAAAAGATTAGATTGGAAGTTATCAAATTGAAAGAATTAAATTCCTCTAGAAGGAATTTGAATTTTATTGATGATTTATCCAGATTTTCTTCGTTATTTTGGTTGCTTCCGCGTCCTCTGTTTTGGCAACGCCGCATCTTCACCGCATCTTCACCGCATCCGGCCCTCTACAAATAGCAGCAAAGGAGGGAGAGCAAGGAAGGCAGCCATCCGTCCAGCACGTTGCATCCGGGAGAATTTGAGGGAGAGCTCTGTTCCGTTTGTGCACAGGAGCTGTCCCGTTCCTTTTTCCTTTCCTGAGAGCTATGTTCATGGGAGAAGTCCTTGAGTCCTCTGTTCGTGGCTTGGAGCATATGTTCGTGGAATCTCTGGAGGCGGCCGTCCGTGAATCTGGAAAGGAGTCCGTGGATTTCATGGATGCTCTGTTCGTAGCCCGGTTCATGTCTTCAACCCGGTTCAATCTGTCTTCAGTCCATTTCATCTGGTCTTTGATTTGATTTATGAAGAATTTGTTGCTCTCTTATTTCTATTAGAAATTAAAACTCTTTTATTTTAGATTTTAATATGCACTCTTGGATGTTAATGAAATAAAACTTTATCCATGTTAAATTGTTATTAAATTCTATTTAAGTGAAAATAATTTAGACTGATCTATTCTTAAAAGGGACGGGCCGTGATCTACGGGTACGAGCCTTGCTCTTATAAGATAGACCATATCTTGATTATTTTCACTAATAATTATCTATTTAGTTAAATTTATAAATTTATTTCAAGATAATCGCTAAAGTCCCTGTGGAATCGATCCATTACTCTTGCTATTCTAATAATGAAATTAAGGTATTTTAATCGTTGCACTATGACACGCATCACTCAGCATCATCACGGATGAGCTTGATGCATGTTTTCTGTACCAAAAGATAGTACAGTGAACTTTTTCTAGGATAAAAGAAAGTAACATAGACTTTATGTAGGAAAAAGAAATAGATTTAGGCAGTGACTTTTAGATTCATAATTTTGGGCATTGCGACAAGGAGGTAGCGATTGTTAAGCCTGCAGCACCACCACGGGCGCTCCAGTGGGAGCACTAAACCAACCAGAGAGGCTGATGCAACCTTGGCCACACAAAAACCATTGCATGCAAAACGTGGGCTCCATCACGGGCATTCCAGTGGGTTTTTTTGATGACAAAAGAGCATGAAAAAATAAATACAATATCTCTCACATTTATTTTTTGATGAAATAGGAGAAAAAAATACGTGGGCTTCCTATATAAGTTTGTTTTTTCTAATCGAATTAAAATTACAACATCACGTTTGTTTTTTGGCCGAGTTATAGCAACCACATCACGTTTGTCTTTTTGGTCGAGTTATAACAACCACGTCACCTTTGTTTTTTTCTGAACGGTTTAAAAACTTAAAATAACCACATTGTACATTGCATGCTTTGATATTGACACAACGTTTTATTTTTATTCTAGTGCCTTTTGCTGTTGTCAATTTCACCCACCCACATCCATCGGTCACGACCATAGGGCACTGAAGACTCCTACACGATTGTCTTTTTCACTGCTCTTGACCAGTTTTGTGTCATGTCAATATCACTAAAAAGAACTGATAACCCTACTTAGAGTGACATCATATATAAAACGGAAGCCTAGGAGCTAAAGTGAGAAAGGTATTATTGCCGCCAACTCACTTATGATGAACGTCGAATGGGCTAGGATCGTGGTGAGCATAGAAAAGTCACTGTCTTCCTTCTAGAGCCTGCAAAAAAGGTCCCGGACCGGTATTTCCGGTGGGGACCCTCTGACGCCCAAGTCAGCGAGTCTTGAAACAGGGAGATTATGTATGGAATTTGAAAGAGGAAGCCAGAGAGAGAGTCTCCTTCGCATGGAGCTAGGGCCCTCTTTTTATACCTGCCGGGGATCCCGTTTACCTCGTTCTGTTGGAACCATCGAATCTTTCCTGTTGTGATGTTTCTTCGAACGGCAAGTCATTGGGCTGTTGCTGGATAAGGGCCGCTTATAGCGGTAACTGCCGATCGAGCTAACACTTGCCCGTGATTTCGGCGAACGAGGTGCTCGGCAGTAAACCTTAGATCACGGGATCCATTGTATGAGACTGGTCATTGAAGGCCGACGCTAGGAGTCGAAGCTAGAGGCCGTCGCTGGATGCCGACGCTAGAGGCCGGAGCCAGTCTTAGCACTGGGCCGACGCTGGTGGCCGATGCTGGTGGCTGACGCTGAAGGCCGTCGCTGGATGCCGGCGCTAGAGGCTGGAGCTAGTCTTAGCGCTGGGCCGATGCTGGTGGCCGACGCTAGTGGCCGACGCTGAAGGCCGACGCTGGATGCCAGCGCTGGAGGCCAGAGCCAAAGTCTTAGTGCTGGGACCGATGCTGAAGGCCGATGCTAAAGGCCCCGCGAAAGGGGTTTTGCTGTCACATCATTGCTTTCAAAACCGTGCAAAAGATAATACTACCCAGAGGAAGCGGCCAGCCGTATCAGATGCCCCCCGCCCCTGAGATGGGTGAGTGTTCACTTACCCGCGAAAGGGATGTTAATATCCTCTAGGCGGCCAGTTTTTGCGTCATTATTTTGCCTTTGTTGGGATTAGAGAGGATTTCCCTCGGGCAGCATTAAGAAAAGGCGAGCGGTATCATTATGATAAAGTTAATGCCTCCCTTTTATCGGTGGTCTTTTCGAGTTTTTTGCTTTGGCAGGCCATCGAAACGCCTCCCAATTGAAGATGGACGCGTGGTCAGATCGGACGATTGTGGGGTGATTTGAAATGGCATTATGAGGGAAAATCGCTCTTATCTTCCCATCCTCCCCATTTCTTACGCTGCTGCCCCCTTTTGAGTCCGCAAGCATCCATTTGTTTCCTGTGTTCATCCTCTCTCCGTGCTCTATTTTTGGCTTGAGTTTTCCAGGTTAGTTCCTATGGTTTCATCACCTTTCTGCTCCATCTCTGGTTCCTGGGGGGTTCCCACAACCCTTCTCAGACTTCCGATTCTTTACCAAGCCAATGGTCTACCCCTTCCCCTAACCGTTCTTCACTGGAGCAGCGGCCAGTCAGTCGCCCCCTAACCGGGAGTCGTCCGGCCGGTGGGCGGATTTCCACCTAGAACCATTCGATGGCTGCCGGTCCTTCCAGGGTTGCCAAGGAGTCCCCCGAGGGGACTGCTTCTGCTATGTCTGCTCAAGACATAGTAAACCTAAAAGCCAAGTATAGCTTCCCGTCGGACCTTCATTTGTTCCACCCTTCCTCCACTGACAGGGTAACTTCTTCCCATTCCGGAAGGGTTGCTTTGTACGGAGCCTTTTTTAAGGCCGGGCTTCGGTTGCCTATCCACCCTTTTATTCTCAATCTCCTGGATCGATACTCTTTGACTCCCTCCCAGTTAGTTCCCAATTCAATCCGGACCATCATCGGTTTTTTGGTACTCTGCCACTTGCAAGGCATTGAGGCCAGTATCTCTTTGTTTCGCAGCTTTTACACCCTTCGCAAGCAATCGGGTTGGTGGTCCTTTTACCCCTAGGTCTAATAGGATCCTCAAATTGTGCCTTCCTACTTCCGTCAAAGTGTGGAAGGACAAATTCTTCTTTGCTGACATCGGTGGGGTTCGTGGAAGCTGGGGGATACCCAACATTGATGCTAATAGGGATCACTCCATTCTTCCACGAGATCGGATGGCATTTGGGCAGCTTCTGACTGCCGACATCCCTCGGTGTAATATGCTTTTAGCCGAGGAGAACCTTTGTCTTGCCAGTTTAATTCCCCCGAGGGGTGAGCACTTGATCACTCGCCTCTCTTCTCCTCCCTTTGCTTTTCTTCTTTTTCTTTTCCTCTTCCCCTTTTTCTTTTTCTTTCTTTTTTAACTACCCTCCGCCTGTGTAGGGATGGCGCCGTCGCTTCATGAGCTCAAGCAAGCGGCCACCAGGAAGAGAAAGGTTACAGGGGACGTGCCCCCTACCCAAAGAAGAGCTATTGCTAAAGTCCCGAGAAGGGCCAATGCTGGGAGGGCCGACGCAGAGAGGGCCGACACTGGAGGGGCTGAAGTCGTGAAGCCCCTACGTGCAAAGGTTTTGAAAAAGGATGGCCCTAAAAGGGCCGACGCTGGTGAGGTCGAGGCCAAGGGGGCCGGAACTGCGGAACCCTCGCATACATGTGAGGCGGCTAGGGCCCAAGGCAATGAACCCGCCATGACAGAAGTAAGGGCCGAGACCGGCAAGAAGGTAGAACCGAGCCAACTAGAGGGAAGATCCTCAGCTTCAGCTCCTCCAGTTATTCTGCTCGACCCTTCTCCTGAGAGGATTGCAAGGGCATCGTTGCCCTCGCCTAAGGCCGTAGAGACGGAACAAGCTCCTGCGGCAGTAGCGACGATCCCAGCAGCTATTCTGCCTCCCATGGGGGCAACAGCTGAAGCGCCTCCACCAGTCAAGGGGTCAGAGGTGGCAAGTTCAGAGGCGGAATCTACCTCTATTGGCCCAACGCCAAGGGAAGAGAGGGGTGTCGATCCTTCCTTCCAATCACTGTTGGCAAATCACAGCCGCTGGACTGAACGGACCCTGGAGGAAGCCACGGTGGTTGAGTTGCAAGAGTTTCTCCGGGGTCAGGGGAGAGTCACCTTCTTCCGCGAAGCATCGATGGCGCATCTCTGGGTGAGATTTTTCTCCTTTATCATCATTTTTTTTTTTTCACCTTGACATTTCCTCCAGGCCTTGAACTCTCTAGTCGCCTTGAAGAACCTCTGGACCCTGAGCGATACCGCCATCGAATAAGCATGGGAGGAGATGTTGTCCCTCCAAGTCAAAGCAGAAAAGGCGGCAATGGCTCTAGAGGATACTCAGGCCGCCCTAAAGGGTGAAATCGATGTCACCCGGCTAAGAGCTGAGAAGGCTAAGTATGCGCTGGAGGTTGCTTAGCGCTGCACAGCCAATGAGCTGGATAAAGCTCAGGTGGCAGAGGAAAAACAGAAAGTAGCCGAGGAGATGCAAAGGGCAGCCAAAGAGAAGCTGAAGGTGGCAGAATTGGAGGTGCATGTTTTGAAGACCCAATTAAGTTCTACCTCCATTGAGACAAATGCGGCCAAAGAGGCCACCCGTCAGTGCATAACCAAAATTGTAGATCTGGAGGTGGCAGTGACAGAGGCCCAGAGGGGGGCCATTGAGTCCGAGAAAAGAGCTCTCGAGGCTGAAAAAAGAGTTTCCGAGGCCGTAGAATATTTAAAAAGTCCAAAGCCTTCGACAAGGAGGTGGCCGAGTCAGCAGCGCTTGCTTATGACGCCGGATTTCAAGACTGCAAGAATAAAATCCAGGAGCTCTACGACCTAGAGGACATTGAGGGACTGAAGCCTGATGACATTCCTGAGGATGATGTCCTGGCCCCGGATGACCCTTAATAGCTTTTAGTTTCTCTTTTTGTATCAATTGTGCCTGACTTGAGTCGGTAACTTTGTAGCCTTTTAGCTATCAATGAATATATATATTTTTTTTTCTTACTATGCACCTTTGCTCATAATCAACTTCAGCTGAGTCAGCTTTAGTGCCGACGCAGGGTGCCAGTGCCTAATGTGCCGACACAGAGCCAGTCTTTGGTGCCAACACTGAGTTGGTCTTTGTTGCCGATGCTGGGCGCCAGTCTTTGGCTGCCAGAGCGGATCCGGTCTATGATACCAATGCAGAGTTGGTCTTTGTTGCCGACACTGGGCGCCGGTCTTTGGTGCCAACGCGGAGTTGGTCTTTGGTGCCAATGCGGAGTTGGTCTTTGTTGCCGACGCTGGGCGCTGGTCTTTGGCTGCCGAAGTGAGTCCGGTCTTTGGTGCCAATGCGGAGTTGGTCTTTGTTGCCAACGCTGGGCACCGATCTCTGGTTGCCGGAGCGGGTCCGGTCTTTGGTGCCAACGCGGAGTTGGTCTTTGATTCCGACGCTGGGTGCCGGTCTTTGGCTGCCGGAGCGGATCCGGTCTTTGGTGCCAATGCGGAGTTGGTCTTTGTTACCGACGCTGGGCGCCGGTCTTTGGTGCCAACGCGGAGTTGGTCTTTGGTGCCAACGCGGAGTTAGTCTTTGTTGCCGACACTGGGCGCCGGTCTTTGGCTGCCGGAGAGAATCCGGTCTTTGGTGCCATCGCGGAGTTGGTCTTTGTTGCCGACGCTGGGCGCCGATCTTTGGTGCCAACGCGGAGTTGGTCTTTGGTGCCAATGTGGAGTTGATCTTTGTTGCCGATGCTGGGCGCCGATCTTTGGCTACCGGAGCGGGTCTGGTCTTTGGTGCCAACGCGGAGTTGGTCTTTGTTGCCGACGCTGGGCGCCGGTCTTTGGTGCCAACACGGAGTTGGTCTTTGGTGCCAACGCAGAGTTGGTCTTTGTTGCCGACGCTGGGCACCGGTCTTTGGCTGCCGGAGCGGATCCGGTCTTTGGTGCCAATGCGGAGTTGGTCTTTATTGCTGATGCTGGGCGCCGATCTTTGGCTGCCGAAGCGGGTCCGGTCTTTGGTGCCAACGTGGAGTTGGTCTTTGTTGCCGACGCTGGGCGCCGGTCTTTGGTGCCAACGCGAAGTTGGTCTTTGGCTGCCGGAGCGGATCCGGTCTTTGGTGCCAATGCGGACTTGGTCTTTGTTGCCGACGCTAGGCGCTGGTCTTTGGTGCCAACGCGGAGTTGGTCTTTGTTGCCGACACTGGGCACCAGTCTTTGGCTGCTGGAATGGATCCGGTCTTTGGTGCCAACGCGGAGTTGGTCTTTGTTGCCGACGCTGGGCGCCGGTCTTTGGTGCCAACGCGGAGTTGGTCTTTGTTGCCGACGCTGGGTGCCAGTCTTTGGCTGCCGAAATGGATTTGGTCTTTGGTGCCAACACGGAGTTGGTCTTTATTGCCGATGCTGGGCGTCGGTCTTTGGCTGTCGGAATGGATCCGGTCTTTAGTGCCAACGTGGAGTTGGTCTTTATTGCCGACGCTGGGCACCGGTCTTTGGCACCAATGCGGAGTTGGTCTTTGTTGCCGACGCTGGGCGCCGGTCTTTGGCTGCCGGAGCGGATCCGGTCTTTGGTGCCAACATACTCATCTGCAAGTAAGTGAACATGGTGATCATTCATTTATCAAATAGATTCAAATTAATGACGATAGCGTTCTATTGGTAGTACCGGCGTAAGTTGTCGGCGTTCCAAGTGCGAGGGAGCGGTTTCCCGTCTAGCTCTTCGACTTTGTACGCCCCATGGTGTAGTACCTCCTTGACACGGTATGGTCCTTCCCATTTTGGTGCCAGCTTGCCCCCCTCCGTCGGCTTTGATATTTCAGCTTTTCGTAGAATGAGGTCTCCAGGACGGAATGTCTTGGGTCGCACCCGAGCATTGTAGTACTTTGCCGCTCGCTGACGGAATGCTGCCATGCGAAGCTGTGCTTGGTCTCGCAATTCGTCCACCAAATCCAGATCAGCCCTCAGCTGGTTTGAGTTGCTTTCTTCGTGGTATAATTCGTCCGGGGACTGGGAGCTCCTATTTCCACTGGGATGACCGCCTCGGTCCCAAAGACCAAGCTGAAAGGGGTTTCCCCAGTAGGTGCTCGCGGCGTCGTGTGGTAGGCCCACAGCACACTGGAAAGTTCTTCCACCCAGCGTCCTTTGCAGCTATCTAGCCGAGCCCTGAGTCCTTGGAGGATGATGCGATTGATCACCTCGGCTGCACCATTGGTTTGGGGATGCCCTACTGAAGTGAATTGATTATGGATGCCCAGGCCATCACAGAATTCCCGGAAGGCCGTGTTATCAAACTGTCGGCCGTTGTCTTTAACGAGGGTGTGCGGTAGCCCGAACCGGCACACCACAGACTTCTAGAAGAAAGTCTTATTTTGGCTTCTGTGATCTTGGCAAGAGCTTCCGCCTCGATCCACTTAGTAAAATGGTCGATGGCCACCACTAGGAACTTGTGTTGTCCAGAGGCAGGAGGGAACGGTCCCAGGATGTCCATGCCTCACTGTGCGAAGGGCCATGGTGCAGCTAGAGGGGTCAGCTGGGATGCCGGCTGATGTTGGATGTTGGCATGATGCTGGCAGCTGTCACACCTCTTAACGAGTTCGGATGCATCCTCCTTCATTGTCAGCCAATAATACCCCTAACGTAGAGCTTTATACGCAAGAGCCCTGCCCCCCAGATGGTTTCCGCATATCCCTTTGTGTATCTCCCGCAGAATATAATTGGCATCGGCGGGGCCGACACACCTGAGGATAGGGTATGAGAACGACCTTCGGTAGAGCTTTCCCTCTATAATGAAAAACTTTGAGGCCCATCTTTTAAGTTTTCTAGCTTCGGCAGGGTCTTCTGGGAGGGTACCCTCAGTAAGGTACCGGACATAGGCGTCCATCCAGGAGGGCTCCTGCTCCACTGGTAAAGTTTCTCTTGGTGCATCAATACTCAGGGCTTCTAAGTGCTCCACATAAGCCTTTCCCAGCATCCCATCAGCTGAGGCGGCAAGACGGGATAAGGCGTCGGCTCTAGCATTCTCCTGTCGAGGAATGTAGCTGACGCTGAAGTGAGTAAAGGGGGAAACCAGCGAGTACACCATATCTAAGTAGCAGGCCATGATGGGATCCCTTGCCTCGTATTCCTTTGTAATCTGACCAGCAACCAGTTGGGAGTCGGTGAATGCCCTAAGGCATTTCACCCCAAGCTCTCGAACCAATCTCACACCGGATAACAAAGCTTCATATTCCGCCTGATTAATAGTGGCTGGAAAGAGGAAGCAAAGTGCACACTCGGTCACAACCCCATCCGAGTTGGCCAAGATGAGGCCTGCTCCGCTCCCTGAGAATTCGATGCCCATCCACATGAAGGACCCATTCATCATCACTGGTTCCGAGGGGCTGAGTGTCCGTAGGAGGTTCTTTAGGATGCTCCATTCCCCAAGTACATTCGACCAAAAAATCTGCCAAGACTTGAGACTTCATGGCCGAACGGGGGCGAAAAGAGAGATCAAACTCTCCCAGCTTGAGGGCCCACCTTGCCAGCCGGCCAGAAGTATCTAGGCGAGCAAGAACTGTCTTCAGAGGCTGGTCTGTGATCACCGTGATCGGGTGGGCTTGGAAGTATGGCCGCAGACGCTGGGTAGACACGATCAATGCAAAGATGATCTTTTCCATATTTGAATATCGGGTCTCTGCATCATGAAGCACCTTACTCGTATAGTATACGGGCCTTTGTGTGCCATCGGTGTCCACCCGGACTAGGACAGAGCTGACAGCTTCAGGGGAGGCCGCAAGGTATAGAAGGAGTTCTTCTCCACCCGTCGGCTTGGCTAGCAGTGGCGGGGTAGATAAGAATTCCTTTAACCCTTCGAACACCTCCTGGCATTCTTTCGTCCATTCGAACTTGTTGACTTTGCGAAGCGCCTTGAAGAAAGGTAGACACCTTTCAGCGGACTTGGATAGGAAGCGGCTTAGGGCGGCTACCCTCCCTGTCAGGCGTTGTATTTCCTTCTTATTGGCAGGAGGCCTCATGTCCAAGATAGCTTGGACTTTGTCCAGGTTTGCTTCGATCCCCCTCTGGGTTACCATGAAGCCCAAGAACTTCCCGGCTGTCACCCCAAATGCACACTTACGAGGGTTCAGCTTCATCTGGTACCGATGAAGGTTGTCAAAAGTTTCTGTTAGGTCTGTGATGTGGTCGATGGCATGGACGCTTTTTGTGAACATGTCATCCACGTACACTTCCATGTTACGTCCTATCTGACCTTCAAAGACTTTGTTCATCAGCTTCTGGTAAGTGGCTCCCGCATTCTTTAACCCGAAAGGCATTACCTTGTAGAAATATAACCCTTTCTCGGTTATGAAGGAGGTAGCTTCTTCATCTGCTGGATTCATCCGGATCTGGTTGTATCCAGAGAAAGCATCCATGAAGCTAAGGACCTCATGGCCGGATGTAGCGTCCACCAGTTGATCGATTCGGGGTAGGGGAAAGCTGTCTTTAGGGCATGCCTTGTTGAGGTCGGTGAAATCTACGCACATTCTCCAGCTTCCGTTGGTCTTGCAGACTAGCACCACATTAGCCAACCATTCGGGGTAGTGGACCTCCCGAATATGGCCCGCAGCCATTAGCTTGTGGATCTCCTCGTCGATAGCTTTCTGTCTGTCTGGAGCAAAGTTTCTTTTTTTCTGTCGGACCGGCCGACACTCTGGCTTGAGGTTAAGCCGATGGGTGATTACCTCTTCAGGGACGCCCGACATGTCTGAGGACGACCATGCGAAGACGTCAGTGTTGGCATGCAGGAAAGTAAGAAGTTGATGGCATGCTTCCTCTGGGAGCAATGCCCCCACCTGAACAGTCCTTGTCGGGTCATCACCCAAGGGGAGGGTTAGAAGGTGCTCTGCCGGCTCTCCCCTTCTTCCCAACTCCCGAGGATCGAGTGACTCAGAGGCTGTCGCCGACGCCGCATTCAGCAGGCTGGGAGACAAATGGTAGCAAGGCGGAAGTGGGCTTTGCTCCCCTTTCATTTCTCCGACCCCTTCATTGGTGGGGAACCTTACCAATAACCTCTTAGTAGAGATTACGACATCCAGCAGATTCAACCCTGGTCTTCCCAAGATAGCGTTGTAATCCAATGGGACCCGGACCACCAGGAAATTTATAACCATAGTGCTCTGACATGGAGGGGTTCCAGTCATGACCGGGAGGGCAATTTCTCCTCGACACTCACTGAATCTCCCATGAAACCCATTAGCGGTGTGGCAACGGGTCGGAGTAAAGACCTTGACAAGTTCATCCGAACAAAAGCCTCATAGCTCAAGACATCCACAGAGCTCCCACTATCTATTAAAATTCTTTTTACAGGATGTTTGGCTATAGTCATGGACACCATGACGCTGTCGTCCTGTTTATTAACTGTCCCCTCTAGATCCTTTCCGAAGAAAGGAATTACAGAGTCTATTCCCTCTCGCTGCCTCTTTGAACCACCATTCGCTCCCCAGGAAATCATAGCTATAGTCTTTTCAGTTGGAGCATTATCCACGCCAGCCGGGCGACTCGGAGGCACCGGGGGGCCCGACGCGGGGAGATTTCCCCGTCGAACAAATTTGCTTAGGTGGCCTTGCTGAACCAGCTCCTCAATGGTCTTTTTCAGATGGCAGCAATCCTCGGTGTCGTGGCCGTAGTCTCGGTGGTACCGGAAATAAAACTCCTTGTTGTAGGGGGCCCCAGACTTCAAGGGAGTCGGACGCTTGAAATAAGGTTCCTCCTCTATCTCCAGCACGATGTGAGAGATAGGAGCCATGAGGGGGGTGAATTGCTCCTTAGGAACCAGGGTCTATGGTTGGCGATCTGGACGGCGTGGAGGCTCGGGCTTACGAGGTTGTGCACCGGCGTGTTCAGTAGGTGGTGGTTTATTATTGATGTTCTTGTCAACTTCCCTCCTGGAAGAATCTGCCTCGTCGGTACGAATGTACTTTTGGGCTCGGCTCAGAAGCTCAGCATAGGAACTCGGAGGCTTCTTATCCAGGGAATACGCGAATCTGGATGGGCGAAGTCCTCGTTTCAGGGCCAAAGTGGCCATGGAATCTTCCAGGTTGTACACCTCCAACGCCGCCTCCTTAAATCGAGCGACGAAATCCTTCAAGGTCTCACCACTCCTCTGCTGAACAACAAAGAGGCTATCTACCACTCGCGGGATCTTTCGACAGGCATCAAAGTGAGCCAGGAAAGATCGCTCGAGCTACCGAAATGAGTTGATGCTGCACGGGGCAAGCGGGAGTACCACGCGTGCGCCGCTTTCCAGAGAGTGGCCGGAAAGGCGACACATAAAAGGGAGTTAGTTGTTCCCTGGACCTGCATAAGGACCTTGTAGCTCTCCAGGTGGTCAAGAGGATCCGCCGTCCCATCATATGGATCTAGTTGGGGGAGACGGAACCGGGGCGGGACCGGCTCCTCCATGATATGACAGGAAAGCGGGGGATGGCGCTCATAAGCTGTTCCGTAAGGGTCGGTAATCCGGCGGCTGAGCTCGTCCAACCGTCGGTGATACTCGTCGAGCCTTCGCTCGGCCCGACGGGTGGTTTTCCGGAAAGTGCCATCTTGGGATGAATCAGAGGAGGGAGCTGAAGAAGATCTCTGGCGCAAAGAATGCGCCCGCCTAGACTCTCTTTCCTCCGGCCGGTGGTGGGAACGACCGGAGTGGCGAGAAGGGGACCGCCGTCGCTTCGAGGTCCCTCGGTGATGAGGTTCGGGGGTGAGCGGTGGGAGATTTCAGGCGGGGTCCCACCTTGGTGAGACTGGACTGTTCCCCGCATTCCTTCGTCAAGCATAGGGGGCTGAGTTGCAGCAGCCAAATGATGCTCTTGCAGCCCCCGGACCATTATCGTCAGATCTTGAACCTGGTGGGCCAGAGCTTCGAGCCGGTCCAGTTGGCTCATCTGCGCAGGGGGCAGAACATGGAGATTGGCCTTCGAATGCTCAGCCCGTGGAAATCAATAAAAATTATGGAAAGATTAATTTATGCAAAATGTGCCTTTACGTTAATTTTTATATAAATATTAAAAAAATGTGCCATTACGTTAATTCCAATTCACATTCCTATCGGCATCTCTCACGTCGTAGTTCCATTATAGAGCAACATGAATGCCTTAAAGCACGTTTGTCTTCTAGCTCTTGCAGGATATTATTTTTTTGCACATGTCGGACATATACTGTAGATCATTATAGAGCAGCATGAATTCCTTAAAGCAACTTAAATTCAAATTTCATTCAACATTTTTAATTTCATTCAAGCAATTAATCTCATCATGCCTGCCTTTACTTTTTAACAGTCGAAAACACTGCCAACCATAAGTTATTTCAGAAATTCTATCTTAAAAAAGTGGAGTTATTTTAGTCTCAAGCCAAATACAGCCAAAATGTTCAGGCTGGGCACCTTGATCACTATGATCCACTCGATTGTAACACTACTAGATCTCTGCAAGGTGCCTAAAGAAACATCGATCTGGTTTTATATCCACGAACAGTTTGGGATAAAAGTAAAACAGGGAATACATATAGCTGTCTTGAGAGAATGCCCATTTTCAACGTAAATTGGAGTATATAAGTGCTTAACAAGACCAAAGATATATTTCTAGATCAACAAGTGACGTTCTCGTATTAAAAATATCCATGGAATTGAAAGCGATTCACTTTGACTGCACTCTCCATATCAGAGAGGAGAGATGCCCTTCCATGCCAAATTTTATGGACGTCATCAGCCACATAGTTATTAGAAGATTGGACATCCCTCAACAACTATACCTGATTCCGTCAGGCATTGAGCTAGAGGACAATGGTCATCCACACTCAATCCCCACCAATTGATCATATATATAATGATGATATTAATAGCTTTTTTTTGAAATAATTAGTTTTGGCTAACGTGACTTCTCTCTTGCCTAACATTATTCATGCTTTATTTTCTGACCATATGACAGGGACACCATAGCTAAACTTATTGGATTCTCTCTACGTGACGAAGAAGCCGGAAGAAGATGAATACGCAAAACAAACGCGCAAATGAAAAACTACAAAACTACGAAAGGCTTCCGATCGGCCAACTTCACTCCATTACAAACATCTAATGATCACTCGCACGACAGTTGATTGGGGACCGATTCCATCAATCACTTCACGTTGGAGCAGGCCAATCTTTCCTGCCACTGCCCTGATTCTTTTAAAATATTGCAATAACCAACTTCTTTGACCATGAGCATTAACCACCAGCAACTTCACATGGGCAAAGAGCCAAAGACAGCAGACTTGAGAATAGCTATGGTCACCAAAATCAGCGAGGAGAGGTGCATATATATATATATATATATATATACAACCAATATTGAATACGGAAATTGGCAAGGACGAGCCATCAATAAAACGATACAGATGTCTCATCGAGTTTTTTTCTTCCCTCTTCGCTCCTCAAGATATATAGAGATGCTGTCAAAAAAAAAAAAAAAAACAGCCACAATAGTACCAGGACTGGTACAAAATAGTTTTAAAAAGGATTCAATGATCGACTGCAGCACTGAAACTATGCATTAAATGATGCAGGCAGTAAACATCACATTAAATGCAAGCACCGAGGAGTAAGCCTCCAAATTTTCCTTTGCATTCTAGGCGTTTTAGTCAGGGACATTGTAGAATTTTATGGAATTGAACAGCTTCCTGGGCTCAAGGAACTTAAGCTCGATCTGGTCCCAAGTGATGTTGCATCTATGCTAACTTTTGCTCCATCAATTGCAGAAACACTGCCACATCTCACATAGTGATTGTCAAAGGAACAAATAATTCAATCTATCTTTTATATGTAAGAACAAAGGCAAGTGGATATCACAGTTCTCCACTCCCTTCATTTAGATTTGGAAACTTCGTATTTCATTAAGATTGCACTATCTGAAATACGACCTATCCCAAAAAAAGAAGAAGGAAACTAAATCTATGGCTTGGCGGGTCCTGGCCCGTCCTCATCCTCAGGTTGAATGTCTTCAAGGCCACATAATTTATAGGCTTGGGAGATATTTTCCTTCCACTTCTCAAAACCTTGAGCGTAGGCGTTGATGGCCAGCGATTGAATTCGAGTGGAAGCTAGTGTTGGCCGTTTGCAAGCGAAGGGCGTTCGGCGTGAGTGGTGAGAGCCAGCGGATTAATTCATTGCATGGGGTCGGGCCAGCATGGTGGGACCAGAAGCGTTACTAAATTTATTGATGGTGAATCACTAATATATCCTCAAATAAATGACTAAATCCGTAAAGATTTAATAAACTGAAATTTAGAGTCATGCCCTTTGTTGACTGCAATTTAAGAATTGTATCCATTAGTTTTTTATATATAGATACAATCTTACCCAATAAATCTAGAAAAATTAAGAAACCAACCTTTGTTTGACTATAATTTAACAAATGGGTCCAACCCATGAAATATGAAATAAAAGGAAACAAAATCGATATCTTTAATTATATTTTTTATTTTTAATAAAAAATTATGATTTTATTTTATTATTTAAAAGGAAACATTCAAGCAATGAATAAGGCTCCATTAAAACTTTGTCGGTCTAGAAAAAAAAAAAACTTTGCTTATCCATTTCCAGGGCATGTGTATTGCATGTGCTGAGCTCTAATCTACTGCTATGTAAAGAGAATTATTAGAATTGGACACATGAAACTACTCTTCAACAACGAAATGGATACAATTGAAGCTGAAAACACATACGTCTATTTAGCACCTTGCCCGTAGTTACCATTTGCTGGATGTCTGGCGTGGCATAACGCGATACATGCTCTCGTGACCTCCGAATCATAAAAGATCAAAGGAGGCAAATTAACATAAATGATGATATTAATAGCTTTTTTCTGAAATGATTAGTTTTGGCTAACGTGACTTGTCTCTTGCCTAACATTATTCATGCTTTATTTTCTGACCATATGACAGGGACACCATAGCTAAACTTATTGGATTCTCTCTACGTCGACGAAGAAGCCGGAAGAAGATGAATACTCAAAACAAAAGCGCAAAATGAAAAACTACAAAACTACGAAAGGCTTCCGATTGGCCAACTTTGTACTCCATTACAAACATCTAATGATCCCTCGCACGACAGTCGATTGGGGACCGATTCCGTCAATCACTTCACGTTGGAGCAGGCCAATCTTTCCTGCCACTGCCCTGATTCTTTTAAAATATTGCAATAATCGACTTCTCTGACCATGAGCGTTAACCACCAGCAACTTCACATGGGCAAAGAGCCAAAGACAGCAGACTTGAGAATAGCTATGGTCACCAAAATCAGCGAGGAGAGGCGCATATATATATATATATATTGTTGGGGGGTAAAATCGTCATTGTATCAATATCCATGCGAGGAGGCTAGGACCAATCCTTTCCGCAGCTCGGCCTTACCGGGCTTCCATAGCTCGGCCTTCCCAGGCTTCCGTGGCTCGGCCTTTCCGGGCTTCCGTGGCTCGGCCTTCCCGGGCTTCCATAGCTCGGCCTCCTCGGGCTTCCGTCGCTTGGCCTTCCCGGGCTTCCGTGGCTCGGCCTTCCCGGGCTCCTATAGCTCGACCTCCCCAGGCTTCCGTAGCTCGGCCTTCACGGGCTTCCGTAGCTCGGCTTTCCGTAGCTCGGCCTCTCTGGCCTTCCATAGCTCGGCTCTTCCGAACTTCCTATAGTTCATTTCCCTCGAGCTTCCATGACTCGGCTTCACTGAACGACCCACGATCCAATACCCACCTCCGCGGAACCTGACGCAGGAGAGCCTCAGCCTACTGTAACGGCACCCTAGATAAGGAATCATACTGAGAAGTGGTCTAGAACCTATCAAGGCCACTTGAGACCTACACATCTACCAGATCTCAAGCCATCAAGGGGCTCTCTCAGTCGTCGATCCCCTAACAGACAAGATACGGATCCCAACAGCCCCACAACGGCCTGATTCGATCCACTCCCGTATCCTAACAACCTCTGAACCTTCCAGAAGGTGCTCAAGATCCAGGTGACAGTCTATAAATAGGACACTCCCAGATTTCCTCAGGTACGCATTCGTGCACGCTCACACTCCCACTCTTACTCTCCTGCTCTCTCGCCGGTAGCTCGTCGGTGCTCTTGCCCTTTAGAGCTCCCGATTGGCCGCCCCCGGAGGGGCCTCCCGGAGAGATCCACCTCCCTACTATCTGGTTGATCGCCAATTTCTTCTCCACTGACTTGAGCGTCGGAGGGTCTTCCGCGGAGGGCCACCCCCAACGCCTCTCATGCAAGGACTTTTGTGCAGGTCCGCCCCCCTTTGGAGATCGACCGTGCCCGAGTCGAAGGACGGATCCCGGCGGCAACAGATTGGCGCTAGAGGAAGGGCCTCAAGTCCCATTAAAACTTGAAAAGAAGAGATAAGGATCTAAACCCGGAGTAGAACCTCTTTGATGGCCAACCGGAGAAGAGCAACCTCAGAAGCTCAAGATCAGGTCGCTTCCCAGAGGCCTGATCCGACGAGCGGTGTAGTGCCGCAACCACCACCAGTCGAAACCCCATCACCGCCTACCATTCCGGTGACCCAGGACCAGTTTGCTTCGCTGGTCCAACAAGTTCAAACTCTGACCCATCTGGTCTAGAAGCGCCTTACGTCTCCTCCTGCTCCACACTTTCACAAGGAAGCGGCAGTTCTTTCTTCACCGGTGACCTCCTCCTCCAGTCCGCACAAATCCATGGACCCCCCATACCGATCTAGAGGGGACAAGCCGATCCCGCGAGGCGATCACAACGGAGATCCTCCCAGATCTCAGCGAGCCTGGTCTCTCTCACCGGTGACCTCCCACCATGATTCGACACCGTCTCTGCGATCTCCTCGCCCAGCTCCTCCCCTGGCTGGCGAAGGGGAGATCCGTCGTCAGATCTAGGAAATGCATCAAAGCTAGACTCCGCCAAGCAGGCCCATCCGCCCCAGCCCAAGGCAGAACAGGGCATCCCTTTCTCTAAGAGGATTATGGAGGAAGTGATTCTCTCCCACGTCAAGTTACCAGCCATCGAGCCTTATCATGGCTCTTCTGACCCGGACGACCATCTTAGCAGCTTTCGGTCAATAATAATGTTCCACGGAGCATCTGATGCGGTCCTCTGCCACGCCTTCCCCTCCACCCTCAGAGGATCCGCCCGAACCTGGTTCAATGCTTTGAAGCCAGGTTCTATCGATTCATTTGACGAGCTGAGCCGCCTTTTTATTGGTCAGTTCGTCAGCAGCCGCCGCCACCGACGAAGATCTGACTCCCTCTCCAAAGTCAAGCAGAGAGAGGGGGAGTCCTTGAGGAATTACCTTGGCCTTTTCAATAAGGCCATATTGGAGGTGGAACACCTTAATCATGAGGTGGCCATGTCTGCCCTGACGGAGGGAGTCTCGAAGGAGAGCGACTTCTACCTAGCTATGGAGGTCAGCTACCCCCCAGCCTCTCTGATATGATGGCCCTGGCGGACAAGTACGCTAGGGTCAAAGAATCGCGGAGAGTTGCCCGCACTGAGCAGGCAAAGAAGAAGGAGACCAAAGTCCCCGACAGGCACCGTCCCGCTCGGCGACCAAGTCTGCCTCGCCGCCAGAGAGTCCATCCGCTGCCGCCAAGGAATCACTCCCGGAGCCCTCCTAGGCGATTCAACCACTACACTCCGCTGACTGTGCCCCGGGCGCAAATCCTTATGGAAATAGAGCGCCAGCTCCCCCGGCTAGTGCCTCTCCGAGGGAACCTGACCCGAAGAGATCCCACCAAGTACTGTCGTTACCACTAGGAGCACGGTCACGACACTGAAGACTGCTGGCAGCTGAAAAATGAAATCGAGAGACTGATCCAACGGGGGCGACTGAATCAGTTCAGGAGGGTGCCCGAGCTACAACAACAAGGAGGTGACCGCCAGCCCGAACTTCAACAACCTCCTCCTCCACCGAATCCGCCCGTGATTGGCTATATTAATATGATTGAAGAGGCCGGCGGATCGAGCCCCAGGGGCGACAGTGATGAATCGGCGCCAAAGAAGGCACAGACGGACGAACTCTCCTTCTCCGATGATGATCTTCTAGGGATACAGCTCCCCCATGATGACGCACTAGTTGTATCCCTTAATTTGAATAACTATTATGTAAGCCGAATCCTAGTTGATAGTGGAAGTTTGGTAAATGTTTTGTACCTCGGTATGTTTGCCAGGATGAAATTACTTATGAAAAACCTTCGATCTGTGGATTCCACCTTGATGGGATTCATAGGTGACATCGTCGTACCGGAAGGGGTCGTCACCCTAACGATCCGCGCGGGAACCTGGCCCCTTGTGACCATTGTCGAGACAGATTTCCTAGTAACTGACCTCAAATCTCCATACAACACAATATTCGGCAGGCCCGATCTAATGTCCCTCAAGGCAATCATCTCCATCCCGCATCTATCCATGAAGTTTCCCACCAAACTAGGAGTTGGAGTTGTTCGGGGAAGTCAGGCCATGGCTCGGTAGTGCTTTGTTACAAGCCTTCAGTCTAGAATGCCAGAAGTTGATGGGCTGGATGCTCGCGAGGACTTCGCCGAACAGCAGGGAGAACCGGTAGAGGAATTGGAGGAAGTGCCATTGGATGAGGCCCGTCCCGACTGAACTATAAAGATCGGGTCGCTGCTCAAAGAGAGCCTCGGTGCAAATTGATCAGGTTCCTCCAAGGTAACGCTGATATCTTCGCCTGGTCCGCCTCCGATATGCCAGGGATCAGTCCCGAGGTTCTCGTCCATCATCTCAATGTTGACGAGAGACAGGCCCGTCAAGCAGAAAAAGAGAAGCTTCGCCCTGGAGCGACAAAAGGCCATTGAAGAAGAAGTAGACAAACTCATCAAGGCTAATTTCATCCGGAAGGTAGATTACCCGAGCTGGCTATCAAATGTCGTTATGGTGAAGAAGTCAAACGGAAAATGGAGAATCTGCATCGACTTCACCAACCTCAACAAAGCCTGCCCGAAGGACAGCTTCCCCCTCCCTTGGATCGACCAGCTTGTGGACGCCACCTCAGGCCACCAGATGCTGTCATTCATGGATGCCTATTCAAGCTACAATCAGATCCGAATGGCCCCTGAAGATGAAGAAAAGACCGCCTTCATAACCGACCGAGGTACTTACTGTTACCGCATTATGCCTTTTGGTCTTAAAAATGCAGGTGCCACCTACCAGAGGCTGGTCAACAAAGTATTCAAGGAGCAAATCGGCCGAAATATGGAGGTGTACGTGGATGACATGCTGGTCAAAAGCAAGGAGGCATCGTAGCATGTAGAGAACCTCACAGAGAGCTTTGCCACGCTGCGCAAGTACGGGATGAGACTCAACCCGACAAATGTGCCTTCGGTGTTAACTCAGGGAAGTTTCTCGGCTTCATGGTCTCCCAGCGAGGTATTGAAGCCAACCCCCAGAAGATTCAAGCTCTTCAACAAATGGCACCCCGGCATCTATCAAAGAGGTCCAACGCCTAACCGGGAGAATAGCGGCCCTAAACCGCTTCATGGTGCGGTCGGCCGAGAGATGCCTCCCTTCTTCAAAACTCTCCGATAGGCCAAAAACTTTCAGTGGACTCCCGAATGCCAAAGGTCATTTCAAGATCTCAAGAAGTACCTCGGCTCGCCCCCACTCCTCAGTAGTCGGCCCTAGGAGAGACCCTATTCTTGTACCTGGCTATTTCGGAAGGTGCGGTCTGTTCGGTGTTGATCAGACAAGAAGGCAAAGTCCAAAAGCCGATCTACTATGTCAGCAGGCTACTCTGCAATGCGGAGACAAGGTACAATAGAATTGAAAAGATGGTGTTGGCCTTAATCACCTCAGTTTGGAAACTGTGGCCATACTTCCAAGCACATTCCGTGATGGTCCTGACCGACCAACCCATCAAGGCGGTGGTCCACCGTCCCGAGACATCGGGGAGAATGACCAAGTGGGCCGTCGAGCTAAGTGAGCATGACATACATTTCCAGCCTCGTCCAGCCATCAAGGCCCAGGTGCTAGCCAACTTCCTCCTCGAGTGTACCATCCTGGAGGATGGTTCTACCCCAGACTCCCCCGAGGAACCAAAAGCTGGAGCCCGGTGGCTCCTCCATGTCGACGGGTCATCTAATGCCCATCGCTCGGTGCGGGTCTGTTCTTACCAGTCCGGAGGGAATTACCTTTGAATATGGCGTCCGATTCTCCTTCCGGCCTCCAACAACGAAGCCGAGTATGAAGCCCTGTTAGCCGGCCTCGAATCGCCCGCAATCTGAAGGTGGAGAAGCTTAATGCATTCACCGACTCTCAGCTGGTAGCCGGCCATGTACGAGGAGAGTTTGAAGCCCGGGAGTCGAACATGATTCGATATCTCCAGGAGGTGCGGAGCCTGCTTCCCCATTTTGCCGAATTTGAAATCATTCAGATTCCCAAATCCGAGAATGCCCGCGCCGACCTACTCTCCCGATTGGCAACTGCGGAGTCAATGGACGCCGAGCAAAAGTTCCACCTGGAGACTTTGAAAAAGCCCAGCATCACGGAAGCCGACGAATAATGCAAGTTGAGGCCGAACCATCATGGTTCGACCCTATCCTCAAATATCTCAGAGAAGGTTCGCTTCCGTCCAACCGAAGGGAGGCTAGAAAGCTGAAGCTGCAGGCCACTCACTACGTGCTGATGACAACCAGCTTTACAAACGGTCTTTTTCTATGCCGCTGCTCAGATGCCTTCACCCATCCGAAGCAGATTATGCTCTGCGCGAAGTACATGAAGGGATTTGCGGCAACCATCTGGGAAGCCGGTCCCTATGCCACAAGGTGCTGCGACAAGGCTACTACTGGCCGACCATGCAAAAGGATGCCGACGATCTAGTCCGAGCCTGCGACCCCTGCCAGAGGCACTCAAGCATCCAAAGGCTCCCTTCCGCCGAACTAGTTTCCATATCCTCCGCTTGGCCCTTTGCCAAATGGGGGATGGACATCCTTGGCCCATTCCCGCTTGCCACAGGACAACGAAAATTTCTATTTGTCGCCATCGACTACTTCACCAAATGGGTCGAAGCGGAAGCAGTTGCACAAATTACCGAGGCACGGGCCAGATATTTTGTTTGGAGGTCCATCATCTGCCGATTTGGCCTCCCGCATACCATAATCACTGATAACGGTAAGCAGTTTGACAACTCTAAATTCCGCCAGTTCTGTGAGGAGCATGGAATCCTCACCACCTCACTTCAGTCGGGCACCCACAAGCCAACGGAGCGGCCGAAGTGACCAACAGGACCCTCCTTCAGGGAATCAAAGCTTGCCTCTCCAGAGCCCAAGGCAGGTGGACGGAGGAGCTGCACCATGTCTTATGGGCCTACCGCACAACCCCGAGAATCCCGACAGTGAAACCCCATTCCGAATGGCTTTTGGTACAGAGGCCATTATCCCTATGGAAGTCGGCCTCCCATCATTGCGGGTGGAAAGCTACTCAGAGGAGGCTAGCAGTGAACAACTCTGCACCAACCTCGACCTGGTGGAGGAGATTAGGGAGAAGGCCCGGATCAGAGTGGCCGCTTATCAACAAAGGGTAGCCCGTTATCATGCCTCTAGAGTCAAGGGAAAGCCTTCCTGCCCAGCGACCTTGTCCTCCGAAAGGCCTCTATTTCCAAACCACTGGAACAAGGAAAGCTGGCGCCAAACTGGGAGGGCCCGTACCAAGTAACGGAGATCGTCGGACCGGGAACCTACAAGCTACAGGATTTGGATGGGAAATCCATTCCCCGGACATGGAATTTGGACAATCTCCGAAAATATTATTAATAGGGTACGTCCTCTCCGAGTTTATTTTCATATCCCTCATTATATCTTCCTTTCGACGCATTTTTTCAATGCAAATTATTATGCACTACATCACCGAAAATTGCAAAAAGAAGTAGATGCTGTTTACCAATCCTCGGCACGACCGAGCTCCTTGTCTGGACAGGAATTATCCGAACCTTGGCAGGGCCAAGTAAAAATTCTCCGAACCTCGGCTGGGCCGAGCAACAAATTCTCCAAACCTTGGCAGGGCCAAGTAAAAATTCTCCGAACCTCGGCTGGGCCGAGCAACAAATTCTCCGAACCTTGGCAGGGCCAAGTAAAAAAATTCTCCAAACCTCGGCTGGGCCGAGCAACAAATTCTCCGAACCTTGGCAGGGCCAAGTAAAAAAAAAAAATTCTCTGAACCTCGGCTGGGCCGAGCAACAAATTCTCCAAACCTTGCAGGGCCAAGTAAAAATTCTCCGAACCTCGGCTGGGCCGAGCAACAAATTCTCCGAACCTTGGTAGGGCCAAGTAAAAAATTCTCCGAACCTCGGCTGGGCCGAGCAACAAATTCTCCGAACCTTGGTAGGGCCAAGTAAAAATTCTTCGAACCTCGGCGGGCCGAGCAATAAATTCTCCGAACCTTGGTAGGGCCAAGTAAAAAAAAATTCTCCGAACCTCGGCTAGGCCGAGCAACAAATTCTCCGAACCTTGGCAGGGCCAAGTAAAAAAATTCTCCGAACCTCAGCTGGGCCGAGCAACAAATTCTCGAACCTTGGCAGGGCCAAGTAAAAATTCTCCGAACCTCGGCTGGGCCGAGCAACAAATTCTCCGAACCTTGGCAGGGCCAAGTAAAAATTCTCCGAACCTCGCTGGGCCGAGCAACAAATTCGCCGAACCTTGGCAGGGCCAAGTAAAAATTCTCCAAACCTCGGTTGACCCGAGCTGCAAATTCTTCGAACCTTGGCAGGGCCAAGTAAAACGTTCTCCGAACCTCAGCAAGGCTGAGTAAAAATTCTTCAGGTTAAGACACCGGCTGGAAACCGAAATACGCAGGCCCCAATTAAGGCTGAGGGATTTCCAAATAGTCCCCAAAACTTTCGTCGGTTTAGAAAGAAACACGCTGAGCAAAAACCGTCGACGCGCACAAAGAGGGCGCCTCCGGTGAACCCCTTAAAGGGTTCAAAAAGCCCCGCATAATCGGCCAAAAGTCCCGAACAGAGCCAGGGAATTCCCCTCCGCTACTAAAATCTTTGGGTAAATGCCCCTGTAACCCATCAAACAAAGCGTCTATCTCGATGCGTGAACCATGGAGCCATGACGACTCCCCAACTATCATGGGACTCGCATGTTTAAAGCTAAAAACTCTTGAAAAAAAAGGTTACCCAAACAAAGCCTTTTTTCATTGATCGGGAAAAAGGGGGTACAAAAAGAGATAAGAAAAGCAAAAACAGAAAGCAAAAGTAAGGAGGCCCTAAATCAGGGGTCATAGTCGCTCCAGAGGCTAGCAGATCCTCCAGGCGCTCGGTGAGGTCGGCAACCTGCTGACGAAGTGATGCAATCTCCTCCCTCTTCCAGTCTGCAACCGGTGCAAGGCCTCCGCCTCCTTAGTGGTTACATCCCCATACTCCTCGACGACCCTTACGAGCTGCTGTTGGCTCGCAAGGGTCGATGCCAGACCCAACCCGTCGACAGTGATTGTGGTACACCCCCTCGGCGGGTGTAACAACCCATCGAGAGATGCACGTAACTCTTCAGAGGATCGCCTTTGGGAAGCCATGATCCGATACTATTTCAAGATCTGAACCGAGGAATGACTAAGACCACACCCCTCGGTCATATTTATACTTGCCAGGCGGGTATCTCGATCGGACGCACCACAGCAACCGACCTACGAGAACTCACCACATGTCATCGCTTTATTGCCTGCGGAATACGAAGGGTCGTGCCCCATCCCGAGAGAGATCGGTAAGCATGTACGGATTATTCGGGAAACCCCCTGAACAGGACATTTTCCGATCTGCCGGCCCCCATAATAAATGCTCCCAGCACTTCCCCAAGCTTTCTTTTCGGGAAGCGCGGAGGGAAGAAATCCAGCATCCGGCCAGTGACTTGTCCCCTCGAGAAGGATAACGTCATGAATAAAGAAACGTGACAACATACCGCTCGTTTTGCTCTGGCGCCCTCACCAAACGTCATAGATACCTTACACTATGGCTCATGGTGGCAGCTAAGTCGTTTCTTCGAGCTCTGAATCTCCGAACCTTGGCAGGGCCAAGTAAAATTTCTCCGAACCTCGGCTGGGCCGAGCAACAAATTCTCCGAACCTTGGCAGGGCCAAGTAAAAACTTCTCCGAACCTCGGCTGGGCCGAGCTATAAATTCTTCGAACCTTGGCAGGGCCAAGTAAAACTTCTCCGAACCTCAGCTGGGCCGAGCTATGAGTTCTCCGAACCTTGGTGAAGCCAAGCGCTAATTCTCTGGACTTCGGCAGGGCCAACCCGTGAACATTCGAGCTCCGGTAAGGACGAAACACAAAATACCGAGCTTCGGACCGAAGTAAGGAACGTGTTCCGCCGAGCGATCTCCAAACCGCCGCTTGCGAATCTCGACTAGTTCGGATAGCGCGGGATCTTCGCCTAAGAACGAGCGAGACATCCATGATTAACAACAACAATAAACTTGGCACAGAAGAGGTAGAGATTGAGAAACAAAACAGAACTCTCTTTATTTCATTGCCAAACAAGATCGGTTACAAATGCCTCAGAGGCATTACAAGAGCATTGAAATGCATAAAATAAAGACAAGTACAAAACTCGGGCAATTGCTCCAAAGCAGACCTGGGCGACCGTGGTGCTCCGGCATCCGACCGCCAAACCAGTTAAGCCGCATCCAGTCAGCTCGAGCTGATAATAGCCGGGCGATATGGACCAATCATTGCGGCTAGCTTCAGTCAATAATGATATCTCGATGACCCAACCGAGATATCTGGGTGGCCATCCTAGACCACCCAACCGAGGGACCCCCCGACGAGCAGGTAGGAAGCCAGCGGACCCTGGCGTCGGAACGCTCTCCCAACCAAGTATGCACCGCCCCCACCTTGCCATGGCTCAAGGACAAGGCATCGGTGGGCGGCACACTTTCACCCCCTCCCCATGTGGCAAAAGATTCCCGGGCGGGCGAGCCTAGGAATCCAAACCAGGGGAGGAGGCAAAATTCACTCAAACCATGGGGAGTCCGCGTGCACTTCCTACCATGCGTCCCCGAAGGAGAAACACAAAGGTCACACTGGAAGAGTGTATGTGCGCTCTCTGTGTGATCTCTGCGCCCTCCATGTGCGCTCTCCATATGATCTCCGGGACTCATCCCCTAAGGGAGAGCCATCCTTCGGCAGCTCCTTCATCGCCCCAACTATCTGGAGGCATAAAGCTTGCAAGAGAAAAGCTCAGTCCTCCCACTCGCAACAACAGAGAAACGAGCATGATAAAAGCTCTAGTGGAAAAGAAACTTTTGGGGATGGCTTAGCACTACCCCACTTTCCCTTTTTATAGGCCAAGAATGGACCGGGAGCAATCACCAAGGCTATAAGCCTCGAGATTCAAACACTTGGCCCATACCTCCACGTGACCTCCCAGGATGAAAGCGGCGCCCTAATGCGCACCAAGCCCACCGCCTAAATTATGACATATGCGAAGATTTCCTCTTGGCCCCGAATCACGATCATTAAATACAGAATATCGTCCACTAGCATTACGGAAACTGGCAGGTTCAGGATATCGTCCTGCGAAAATAATGTCCTCCAATGGCAAACGGCTGCGTGCGCCGTACGTCAAAATGACCTGCATGGGAAAAGAGCACCTTCCGGAAAGCTCTAGAGCAGCTTTACGTTCCCCACAGCGCCGTATCATCAATTTTGGTGAAATGAAAACCGATTTGCCTACAGAATGGCAGGGCGCTGGCAGAATAACAAAACGAGCATGACGGCTACATAAACTGTTCTTTCATTTAACGAAAAATGAAATGACCAAAGGAAGCAAAAAATACTTCGACAACCATCTTCATACGTCGGCCCTAGCCGACCTACTTTACTTGTCGGCCCTAGCCAACCCACTGTGCTCGTCGGCCCTAGCTGACCCACTGTGCTCGGCCCTAGCCGACCCACTTTGCTTGTCGGCCCTAGCCGACCTATTTTGCTTGTCGGCCCTAGCCGACCTACTTTGCTCATCGGCCCTAGCCGACCTACCTTGCTTGTCAGCCCTAGCCGATCTATTCCGTCTATCGGCCCAAGCCGACCTGTCCGACCAATCGGTCTTAACCGATCGGTTTCATGCCTCGAGTTTTAACTAAGACTTAGACCGGACCAGATCGTCCATCGGTTCGCCAGTCAAGGCCATCGCCCGCCTGGGGCCAAGCCAATGCATATCCCGAGACAAAGATGACCGAGCCATAAGTGCTTGCGATTGAGGCAAGACCGGGCGGCAACAGGGCCATACAAGGAAAGACACTTAAATGAAAATAGAAGGTTCATTCATTAAGAGACACCATTCAAACTTTCAAAAAACAAAATACAGGGGTGGCTCCTAAGAGCCGAGAACCACGTCAGTTTTGGAGGAGCCTTCGGTTACATCCATAGAGGTGCGACTAGATTCGCCTATTTCCAATACCTTCGCCCCTTCAGCGGTAGTTTGCGACCGTTTCTCGGAAGCTGCGGCTTCGCTGGGACCCGGGGCGGCACCAGACATCGACATATTCATCCTCCTCTTCTCCTTCGGACTCATCGTCATCGGGAGCTTCAGTATCCAGAAAAGAGAGATCCCATTCTAGATGCTTGCTGGATATCTTATCTTTACATTCTTCCATCCCAAGTTGGAAGGCGTCAACACCGATAGCATCCTGCTTCCCCTTGAGTATGGCGAGCTGCATCTTAGCCTCAGCAGCCTGCTTCTCAGCCTCCACAACTTGAGCCCGCAAAATGATGTTTTGCTCCTCAAACTCGCCGGCCTGCGTCTCGAGTTCTGAGCTCTTATTGCGGTTGGACACGAGCTCACCTTGGAGAGCCCGAATCTCCAACTCTAACTTCGCCATCTGAAAAAGCCAAAGTCAGTCGGCATCACAAGAGACCAGTAGAAGAAGCTAAAAGGGGGGAAATGAGACCGTACCTCCTCCTCTCGTCTAGCCAACCTCTTGGCCAGCCCTCAGCCTCACTCCTGCTCTTGTTCTGTCAGCCCCGATCAGCTCAACTCTCTCCTGCAGAGCATTGATCCTTAACTGTTTGGCTCCGGCCTCCTCCCGGGCTTGGGATAACTCATTACTCACCCGAGCTATCGTCCGTTGGTGCCATTTAGCGCCCTCCCTCAGTGAGCAATTTCGCCATCGCGCCGCTTCAACTTCTCCTCCACTTCGCCGAGCATTCTGGTCAAGCATTTTCTTTCGTCGGCAGCTTCCCTTCCCAGCCGACCCAAACTTTCACTATGTTCCCGCCGCATCACCGTCACCTCAGCGGAATGTTTCGACTCAATTCTAGCCAGCTCCAAGCATGCGTTTTCGCTCTTCGCTAGGAGTTCCTGCAACTCCTCCACTCTACACTTTTGCTTGGACACTTCGGCCAGGGCGACCTGGTGTGCCACCCTTATCCCCTTCAAACTTCTATCACTCATAGCCATAAGTTCTTCGAACTTCTCAGACACCTTCAGTCGCGATTGGAGCTTGGCATTGTCTTTCCTGGCCTGAATGCTAGCCCCTGTTGCCAAACTCAAATGCCAGCATATCACCCGAGAAAGCAAACGCTCTGCAAGATAAGAAGTGAATGAATGAGAGTTGAGTCAGCCAGAATGTATCCACTACCCAGGAATGGAAACTCACCCGCGAGGCATAGGCCCGAGTCATCCTCATCAGGGTCGTATTGTCGATATCGGGAAGGAGATGGACACTTTCAGCCATGCCTTGCTGCCTGAACACAGCATCAACCAGCTCCAAATCTGCAAACTTGTCCGCCGAAGGATCTGTACCTGGATGCAAGGCCGACCTCATTAAGGCAAAAATGCCTCCTCAACACTAGCGCTCGAACTACTGAGTTGACCGTCCCTGCCTAAGGGACCAACCTAGGCGACCTCCGTCTGAGAGGCCTCCAACTTCCCAGCCTCTTCTATCAAGGCCCTAGCTTGGACTTCTTCAGATAATTTGGCTAGCCCAAGCGCCAGCCTCCCTAAAATCTTTTTCGAGGGAGCTCCCAATGCGGGACTCCCACCTTGCTACGCCCCCTCCTCCGATGCACCTTTCCCGGTCACCACCATCTGCATCTCCTCCACAGGATCCCCGAGGCCTCAGCCTGGCCTATCACTTGTGCCTCCCCTGCAGGCTCCCCGAAGCCTCTATCTGGCCCGCTTCTTGAACTACCGTGAGTGACCCGGCTTCACTGCTACCAGACTCCCCTGCAGAGAGACCAAGAGGGAGCTCTCCCTGAACCTCCTCGGCTGCAGCTGTCCCCTCTCCCTCTCCTGTTGGAGCCAATAGCGGTCCCGAGGAGATGGAGGGCCCCTCAGAAGCGACTGCTTCGCCAGATCCGTCGTCGGTTCCTCTTTCATAGGGGACACGGTCAGACGAACCAACGAGCCTCATCTGAACTATTTGATATCTCCAGCACGAGAGGGCAAGGGATCATAGCTATTCTCCCTGGATCCTCCTCCACCCCCGGCGCTCCTGTCGTGACCGCTCCGGCGTCCGACGGGCTTCTTGCGAGGTATGAGCCCTTTTCTCAGGCCTACCACTATCTGTGCCGCTGCTCTCCCCTGGCGCTTTCCTCTCTTCCTCTTGGCGAGGCTCGACAATGCCGACCTCTTGGCTGAAAGAATGAAACACACATGATCAGATCCAAACACATTCATCGAGAAAACACACAACGAAAAAAGATAAAAGGGAGGACTCACATTGCGGGTCCTAGGAGCTGAGCCCGGCTGCGAAAAGGGCTCCCTTCGATAACAGGTCGTTGGCCAAAAATACTTGGCCATTGCGAAGGACGTCCAAATCCCTCTCCTCCTGCGCTGACAGAATTGGATGTGTTTCCGCATCCCTAACAAAGTTCCCCCATTTTTGAGGAAGTCGGAACCAATGTTCCCCTCTGCTATAACAAACCGGCTCTTCCATCCCTTAATAGAGGACGGTTTATCCACAATAACGTTGAAGGATCTCCGGGGTCCAATGTAGGGCCACTCTGATTTCCTCCCAAGTATCAGATCGTAACAAGCACAGAAAAGGGGAAGAGTAGCGACAATTTGAATCTGATGGCACATTGAAATAAATCCGATAATGCTCCACCAACTGTTTGGGGCCACCATCGCCGGGCAGATGTTATAGTGGGTTATTATTTCCTTCACCAAGGGATGGAGAGGGAAACGGAAACCTGCCTTCAAACTGTCTTCATAAATGAAGACCCCAGACTCCAGATCTCGTGAGACCCTATCTCCAGACTCCGGCGCCCGCAGAACGACATCTGAGGGCATGCCATACCATTAGTGAATCCTTCCCAAATCCTCAGCGACAATCTTCGAAACCACATCGTCGGGACTCATCATCATCTTAACTAAGAAAAACTCTAGGCAAAACAACGGGTGTTGCAAAGGGCAAAAGACGAAACTCTTCAAGAACAAAATGAAAGGATGCTGCAAACATGCATATATATAGTGCGGCTATCGCCTTGCTTCCCCGCTAAGGAAGCCACCTTGAGAAGACGAGGCGTCCCGCCTGAGGCGTCCAGAACCACCTCGACAAATGCCGGATCGATCGGGATTAGCGACGTGGCATATTCCCAACCGTCACTCGTGGGGGAGCCTTAACCCCGAAGGCACGATGACCCTATCGCATTAATTAAGGCATCATTGCAAGAGCTGTCTAAACCAAACTGTCCCATCCAAAATGTGCCACCTGGACTTATACTCCCTATGCCCGAACCTACGCTTCGAACTAGGAAGTGAAGGGCATGTGTTGGGGGGTAAAATCATCATTGCATCAATATCCATGCGAGGAGGCTAGGACCAACCCTTTCCGCAGCTCGGCCTTCCCGGGCTTCCGTGGCTCGGCCTTCCCGGGCTTCCGTGGCTCGGCCTTCTCGGGCTTCCGTGGCTCGGCCTTCCCGGGTTTCCGTGGCTCGGCCTTCCTGGGCTTCTGTGGCTCGGCCTTCCTGGGCTTCCGTAGCTCGGCCTCTCCGGGCTTCCGTAGCTCGGCCTCCCCGGGCTTCCGTAGCTCGGCCTTCCTGGGCTTCCGTGGCTTGGCCTTCCCGGGCTCCTGTAGCTCGGCCTCCCAGGCTTCCGTAGCTCGGCCTTCACGGGCTTTCGTAGCTTGGCTTCCGTAGCTCGGCCTCTCTGGCCTTCCATAGCTCGGCTCTCCCGAACATCCTGTAGTTGTTTCCCCCGAGCTTCCATGACCCGGCTTCACTGAACGACCCACGATCCAATACCCACCTCCGTGGAACCTAATGCAGGAGAGCCTCAGCCTACTGTAACGGCACCCTAGACAAGGAATCATACTGAGAAGTGGTCTAGAACCTATCAAGGCCACCTGAGACCTACACATCTACCAGATCTCAAGCCATCAAGGTGCTCTCCCAGCCGTCGATCCCCTAACAGACAAGATATGAATCCCAACAGCCCAACAACGGCCTGATTCGATCCACTCCCGTATCCTAACAACTTCTGAACCTTTCAGAAGGCGCTCAAGATCAAGGTGACAGTTTATAAATAGGACACTCCCAGATTCCCTTAGGTACGCATTCGTGCGCGCTCACACTCCCACTCTTACTCTCCTGCTCTCGTCGGCAACTCGTCGGTGCTCTTGCCCTTTAGAGCTCCCGATTGGCCGCCCCCGGAGGGGCCTCCCGGAGAGATCCACCTCCCCACTATCTGGTTGATCGCCGATTTCTTCTCCACTGACTTGAGCATCGGAGGGTCTTCCGCGGAGGGCCACCCCAACGCCTCTCGCATGAGGACTTTTATGCAGGTCCGCCCCCTTTGGAGATCGACCGCGCCGAGTCGAAGGACGGATCCCGGCGGCAACATATATATACAACCAATATTGAATACGGAAATTGGCAAGGACGAGCCATCAATAAAACGATACAGATGTCCCATCAAGTTTTTTGCTTCCCTCTTCGCTCCTCAAGATATATAGAGATGCTGTCAAAAAAAAAAATAAATAGCCACAATAGTACTAGGACTGGTACAAAATAGTTTTTAAAAGGATTCAATGATCGACTGCAGCACTAAAACTATGCATTAAATGATGCAGGCAGTAAACATCACATTAAATGCTAGCACCGAGGAGTAAGCCTCCAAATTTTCCTTTGCATTCTAGGCGTTTTAGTCAGGGACATTGTAGAATTTTATGGAATTGAACAACTTCCTGGGCTCTAGGAACTTAAGCTCGATCAAGTCCCAAGTGATGTTGCATCTATGCTAACTTTTGCTCCATCAATTGCAGAAACACTGCCACATCTCACATAGTGATTGTCAAAGGAACAAATAATTCAATCTATCTTTTATATGTAAGAACAAAGGCAAGTGGATATCACAGTTCTCCACTCCATTTAGATTTGGAAACTTCGTATTTCATTAAGATTGCACTATCTGAAATACGACCTATCCCAAAAAAAGAAGAAGGAAAACTAAATCTAAGGCTTGGCGGGTTCTGGCCCGTCCTCATCCTCAGGTTGAATGTCTTCAAGGCCACTTAATTTATAGGCTTGGGAGATCTTTTCCTTCCACTTCTCAAAACCCTGAGCGTAGGCGTTGATGGCCAGCGATTGAATTCGAGTGGAAGCTAGTGTTGGCCGTTTGCAAGCGAAGGGCGTTCGGCGTGAGTGGTGAGAGCCAGCGGATTAATTCATTGCATGGGGTCGGGCCAGCATGGTGGGACCGGTAGCGTTACTAAATTTATTAACGGTGAATCGCCAATATATCCTCAAATAAATGACTAAATCCGTAAATATTTAATAAACTGAAATTTAGAGTCATGCCCTTTGTTGACTGCAATTTAAGAATTGAATCCATTAGTTTTTTATATATAGATACAATCTTACCCAATAAATCTAGAAAAATTAAGAAACCAACCTTTGTTTGACGATAATTTAACAAATGGGTCCAACCCAAGAAATATGAAATAAAAGGAAACAAAATCGATATCTTTAATTATATTTTTTATTTTTAATAAAAAATTATGATTTTATTGTATTATTTAAAAGGAAACTTTCAAGCAATGAATAAGGCTCCATTAAAACTTTGTCGATCTAAAAAAAACATTGCTTATCCATTTCCAGGGCATGTGTATTGCATGTGCTGAGCTCTAATCTACTGCTATGTAAAGAGCATTATTAGAATTGGACACACGAAACTACTCTTCAACAACAAAACCATTAAAGCATGCCACGTTCTTTGCCGGTAGGGGATTGAAGCTGAAAACACGTACGTCTGTTTAGCACCTTGCCCGTAGTTACCGCTTGCTGGATGTCCGGCGTGGCATAACGCGATACATGCTCTCGTGACCTCCGAATCATAAAACATCAAAAGAGGAAAATTAACATAAATGATGATATTAATAGCTTTTTCTGAAATGATTAGTTTTGGCTAACGTGACTTGTCTCTTGCCTAACATTATTCATACTTTATTTTCTGACCATATGACAGGGACACCATAGCTAAACTTATTGGATTCTCTCTACGTCGACGAAGAAGCCGGAAGAAGATGAATACGCAAAACAAACGCGCAAAATGAAAAACTACAAAACTACGAAAGGCTTCCGATGGCCAACTTCGTACTCCATTACAAACATCTAATGATCCCTCGCATGACAGTCGATTGGGGACCGATTCCATCAATCACTTCACGTTGGAGCAGGCCAATCTTTCCTGCCACTGCCCTGATTCTTTTAAAATATTGCAATAACCGACTTCTCTGACCATGAGCGTTAACCACTAGCAACTTCACATGGGCAAAGAGCCAAAGACAACAGACTTGAGAACAGCTATGGTCACCAAAATCAGCAAGGAGAGGTGCATATATATATATATATAAACCAATACTGAATACGAGAGTTGGCAACGACGAGCCATCAATAAAACAATACAGATGTCTCATCAAGTTTTTTGCTTCCCTCTTCTCTCCTCATGATAGAGATGCTGTCAAAAAAAAAAACCAGCCACAATAGTACCAGGACTGGTACAACATAGTTTTAAAAAGGGTTCAATGATCGACTGCAGCACTGAAACAACTATGCATTAAATGATGTAGTCAGTAAACATCACATTAAATGCCAGCACCGAGGAGAAAGCCTCCAAATTTTCCTTTGCATTCTAGGCATTTTAGTCAGGGGCATGGTAGAATTTTATGGAATTGAACAGCTTTCTGGGCTCAAGGAATTACTTAAGCTCGATCAGGTCCCAAGTGATGTTGCATCTATGCTACGAGGGTCTTTGGAAAGACATCCCAACCATCCCAAAGAAACTTTTGCTCCATCGATTGCAGAAACACTGCCACATCTCACACAGTGATTGTCAAAGGAACAAATAATTCAATCTATCTTTTATATGTAAGAACAAAGGCAAGTGGATATCACAGTTCTCCACTCCCTTCATGTAGATTTGGAAACTTTGTTTTTCATTAAGTTTGCACTATCTGAAAAATGACCTATCCCAAAAACCTGATATACAACTAGGCATTGAGCAATAACAGTTTTTAAATTAAACAGGGCATTGAGCAATAACAATTTTTAAATTCTCTCTCCTTTATTTAATTAATATTTAATACGTTACATCATAAATTCAACACCATACCTATTACATGCTAAAAATTTAAACATAAGCACCAAGATCCAAACTGTACAAAAATTACATGAAAATACAATACAAATTACTTAAATAAGATGGAGAGAGATGCTGCCATAAACTAATTGCAGAAGGAAGGATATTTCTTACAGCACAAAGGATTATTAGGAGGACAACAAGCTTCTTTCACAGCTATTTAAAGAACAAGCAAGAAGAAGATGATGAAGAAAATCAACGTGCAGATCGGTTAAACGTTCTTAGCCATGATTGCTCTATGCTTAATTCTGACGATTCGGATGAGTATTTATAATCTCATTGTTTTGGACTCATCCCTCTCTTTCCTGGTCCCTCTTTTTTTGGTTGTTATTTTCTGAAGCTCTTTCCCGGGCGTACACTTCAGTACGAAAGAAAAAGCTCCTCCACCCATTTCTGCCCATAAAGCCATCCAGCTAATGCTCACATGTGGTGGGCCTTAGCCTCTTTCACGGGCAGAAATGGGTGGAGGAGCTTTTTCTTTTGTACTGAAGTGTACGCCCGGGAAAGAGCTTCGGTGTTGATCCATTTATTGATTTTGATAATTAATAAAGGAATTAAATATATTTATTTGATTACTAATGGATTTTATAAGTGTTTCAGGACTTAAATTTATTTGATCAATTTAAAGGAATTAAGAAATGAATTTTGAATCAAATACAAATTAGAGATTTCAAAGTTTCAGAGCTTGGAGTCGACACCTAGAATATCAGGAGCCGACCCCATGGCCAATTCAATTTTAATCTGATTTTTGATACAACCTGGAGCCGACACCTAGAGTTTCGGAGCCGACACCTAAAGTTTCGGAGTCGACACTTACAGTGTCTGGAGCCGACTCTGATGTGGGACAGAACGTTGATTTTTTAAGCATCCTGGAGCCGACATCTACAATATTCGGGAGCCGACACGTGACGACGGTGAGCTGACACTTACTTTTGCAGAGCCGATTCCACAACGAACTTAGATTTTACTATTTATGAAAAAACGATCTCGAGCCGACACCTAAAAAGCTGGAGCCGACTCCAACCCACCTGGACAAAAAAATAAAAATGCCAGATCAGCTCTAACGGTAATATTTTTTATTTCTGACATCTAACGGCTATTTTTTATGAATGAAAAATCCTTCCAGGTACACTCCAACGGCTAGATTTTTACCCAAAAATGAATCAAAGGAAAATCTATAAAAAGGGGGAAAAACAACCATTTGAAGAGAGAATAGAAACGGATAGATAAAAATCAAAAATCAAAATCCAAGAAGTCTTGAGCCTTATATCCAAGAGAGGAGCTTTCAAATTCAAATCCTTCCACTCCACAAAGCTCAAAGAAGAATCCAAGCCATTCAAATAGAGAAAAATCGGAGGATTCTCAACTAGAAGAAAAAGACCAACTTTTCAATCTTCTCAACTGCATCTACTGTGAGGAATCGGAGCTGAGGCTTGATTCAACCCAGGAAGGAGAAGAGGAAAAGAAGAAAAGAAGAAAAGCTCAAAGCCAAACAACTTCAAACCAGGCTTTTCTAAACCTATTTACTTATCTTTGAATATTTGCTCATTGAGGAGCTGTGAAACTTTGTAAAACATTGTTATATTTGTTTGTGCCTAGTTCAATCAAAGGGGATTGAACTAGTGGAGGTTGTTAACCTCGGGTCAAGCTAGTTTAGCTTGAGTTTAGGGTTGTGTGCTGGTGAGCCCGTAAAACCGGCTGGGTTCGTTGTGATCCTGGGTAAAACAACAAGTTTGGGTTGTGAACTTGTAAAACAACTCAGCTGTAATCGAGGAGATTATAGTGTGGACCCAAGTAGGATCTTGGGAGTGGACGTAGGTGTTGGATACACCGAACCACTATAAAATCTTTGTGTTTGCCGTGCTTCCATTGTCTCTATCTCTATCTCTATTTTATTCATTGTGCTTTATATTTACATTGCATTTATTTTCATTCATCTTAAGCAAACAATTTTTTAAGAGGCTAAATTTTTAAAGAACCCAATTCACCCCCCCTCTTGGGTTGTCATCTGGGCCAACAATTGGTATCAGAGCAAGTGCTCATTAGATTTTGATCATACGATCAAGAGCTAAAGATCCAAATGGCAGCTCAAGTTGGATCATTTGCCGAAGGTCATTCTACGAATAGACCTCCCTTATTTAATGGTTCCAACTATTCTTATTGGAAAGCAAGAATGAGGATATTCATTCAAGCTTCTGATTATGAATTGTGGGGTGTTATAACTAATGGACCTAGTACACCCACACACGTTGTTGATGGCACTATTGTTCCTAAGCCCGAAAGGGATTGGAATGATAATGATAGGAAAATGGCACAGCTCAATGCTAAGGCCATGAATGTCTTATATTGCTCTTTAGATGCTAATGAATTTAATAGAATCTCCACATGTAATTCCAAAGGAAATTTGGGATAGATTAGAGGTTACCCATGAGGGTACTAACCAAGTAAAAGAATCCAAAATAAACATTCTTGTTCATAAATATGAGTTATTTTGCATGGAACAAACTGAAACTATAGCTAGCATGTACACTAGATTTACTGATATTGTAAATGGGTTGAAAAGTTTAGGCAAAACATATTCTAACTCTGAACTTGTTCGTAAAATTCTTAGGTCATTTCCAAGATGTGGGAAGCGAAGGTGACAGCAATCCAAGAAGCAAAGGACCTCAACACCTTACCCTTAGAGGAGCTTCTAGGATCCCTAATGACCCATGAATTGACCATGAAGCAGCACATAGAAGAAGATGTGAAAAAGAAAAAGACCATAGCTCTTAAGGCTGCTGAAAATGAGGAGAGCTGCAGTGATAGTGAAGAAGATGATGATGAGATAGCTCTTCTAGCAAGAAAGTTCAAAAAATTCATGAGGAGAAAGAGACCCTTCCACAAGAAGAAATTTGGAACTAAGATGGAAGGAGAGAAAGAAAAAGACAAGGACAAGGAAAAGAGAAAGACCCCTTGATTTGCTATGAATGTAAGAAACCGGGGCATTATAGATATGATTGTCCTCAACTGAAAAAGACTTTCAAGAAGAAAAAGAAAGCCTATGTTGCAACTTGGAGCGACAGCGATGAATCCTCATCGGAGGAAGAACAAAAGGAGGTTGCAACATTTGCTTTATGGCAAACGAGGAGGATGAGGTAAGTTCTGAAAACCCTTGCGATGAATTTGCTTTTGATGAATTGTTTGATGCTTTTAATGAACTTGTTGGTGATTTCAAAATTTTGAAAAAGAAATATAAGTTTTTAAAAATGAAAATTTAACTTTGATTGAAGAAAAAGAAAATCTTAATAATGAAACTAAAGTGCTGAAATCTGAAAAAGAAATTTGACTAAAGAAAAAGAATCAATTTCCAATGAAAATGATAAACTAAAGAAGGAAGTTGATAAATATAAAAGTATTGTTGATAAATTCACTTATAGTTCAGAAAAACTTAATTTATTGTTAAGTAATCAAAGAGCTATATATGATAAGGCTGGTTTAGGATATAGACCTAATTTGAAACAAAAATTTATCAAAACTTTTTTAGAAAGGAACAAAACAATGATAATGTTACATGTCATTACTGTAACAAGAAGGACACAAATTTTTGAATGCAATTTTAAGAAAATTGATAAGAAGTTAAATAATAAAGGAAAGAAAATTTGGGTTCCGAAAGGAACAATTTTTATGCTACTAACCATGAAGGACCCAAGAAAGCTTGGGTACCTAAATATAAGACTTGATTATTTTGCAGGAGTGTCTTGCGGCCAAAAGATCAAAGAGAAAGTGGTATCTCGATAGCGGCTGCTCAAGGCACATGACGGGTGACAAGGATCAATTCATCACCCTTGAAAGCAAAAGAGGAGGAGTAGTTACATTTGGCGACAATGGCAAAGGCCAAATCTTGGGGTTTGGTAACATTCAAATAACTCCCTCCACATATATTGAAAATGTCTTATATGTTGATGGTTTGAAACATAATTTAATTAGCATTAGTCAATTATGTGATAAAGGTTTTAAAGTATCATTTGAATCTTCTATATGCACAGTTTCTAATCCCATTGATAATAGCATTGTTTTTATTGGAAATAGAAATGGCAATGTATACTTGATTGATTTAGACAATTTGTCTACTAGTAATCATTGCTTAGTTGCTAATAATGCTAATATGAATGAGATTGGTTGGTTGTGGCATCGAGATTAGGTCATGCAAGCACACACCTTATTTCAAAACTAATTAGAATGGATTTAGTAAAAGGACTTCCAAATTAGATTTTGAAAATAATAAAATTTGTGATGCATGTCAATTTGGAAAACAAACTAGAAATTCTTTCAAATCTAAAAATATTGTTTCACTTCTAGGCCACTTGAGCTACTTCACATGGATCTTTTTGGACCTACTAGAACCACAAGTCTAGGAGGAAAGAAATATGGTCTTGTGATTGTAGATGATTACTCTAGATACACTTGGGTATTGTTTTTAGCTCACAAAGATGAGACTTTCTCGATATTTGAAATTCTTCAAGAAAGTCACAAATGAGAAAAACACACCATAGTGTCTCTAAGAAGTGATCATGGACTGAATTTGAAAATCATTTATTTGAAAGTTTTTGCATAGAAAATGGCATTATCATAATTTTTCTGCACCTAGAACACCGCAACAAAATGGTGTAGTTGAAAGGAAAAATAGAACTCTAGAAGACATGGCCCGTACCATGCTATGTGAAAGCAACTTACCAAAATACTTTTGGGCGGAAGCTATAAACACGGCATGTTACATCCTTAAATAGAGCTTTAATTAGACCAATCATTAAGAAAACACCTTATGAACTATGGAATAATAGAAAACCAAACATAAGTTATTTTCATGCATTTGGTTGTAAATGTTTCATTCATAATAATGGTAAAATAACTAGGAAAATTTGATGCAAAATCTGATGAAGGCATATTCTTAGGATATTCAACAACTAGTAAAGCATATAGAGTATTTAACAAGAGAAACTTAATTGTAGAAGAATCTATTCATGTAATTTTTGATGAATCTTTAGCATCAAGTTCTAAAAAGATTGATGATGAGGAAGATACAAACATTCTAGAAAGACATTGAAAAATTAAATATAGATGTATCTTCAGATCATGAACAAGAAGCTAAAGATAATGATTCTCCTAATGTTGATGTTGTTGATACAAATCATAATGATATAGATCTACCTAGAGATTGGAGATATGCCTATGGTCATCCAAGGAATTAATTATAGGTGATCCATCTCAAGGAGTAAGAACTAGATCATCAATGAGAAATATCAATAATCATCTTGCATTTGTATCTCAAATTGAACCTAAAACTATTGAAGAAGCTGAAAAAGATAATAATTGGATGTTAGCCATGCAAGAAGAATTAAATCAATTCACTAGAAATAATGTTTGGACATTAGTGGAAGACCTAAAGATCATTCTGTAATAGGATCAAAATGGGTATTTAGAAATAAATTAGATGAAAATGGCATAGTAATTAGAAACAAAGCTAGATTAGTTGCAAAAGGATATAATCAAGAAGAAGGAATTGATTTTGATGAAACTTTTGCACCTGTAGCTAGATTAGAAGCAATTAGATTACTTGCATTTGCATGTCATATGCATTCAATTTATTTCAAATGGATGTTAAAAGTGCATTTTTAAATGGATTTATAAATGAAGAAGTTTTTGTTGAACAACCACCAGGTTTGAAGATCATGAATTTTCAAATCATGTTTTTAAATTGCACAAAGCACTTATATGGTTTGAAACAAGCACCTAGAGCTTGGTATGATAGATTAAGTAAATTTCTGATTGAAAATGATTTTGTAAGAGGAAATGTTGATAAAACATATTTTTGAAAAGAAAAGATAAAGATTTATTAGTAGTTCAAATATATGTTGATGATATTGTTTTGGTGCTACTAACAATTTGTTATGTCAAGAATTTGCTAAGTTAATGCAGGGTGAGTTTGAAATGAGCATGATGGGAGAACTCAACTTCTTCCTTGGACTTCAAATCAAACAAAGCAAAGAGGAATCTTCATCAACCAAGCCAAATACACAAAGAACTGCTCAAAGAAGTTTGGTATGGAATCAATCAAACCCTTGGAACACCAATGAGTCCTTCATGCAAGCTGGACAAAGATGAAGAAGGTAAGAAAGTTGATCAAAAATATTACGAGGTATAATCGGATCCCTTCTTTACTTAACTGCAAGTAGACCAGATATATGTTTGCTGTTGCTTATGTGCTAGATTTCAATCTGAACCTAAAGAATCACACTTAATTGCTGTAAAAAGAATTTTAAGATATTTAAGTGGAACTAAAAATGTAGGTTTATGGTATTCTAGAGACTCAACATTAAATTTAATTGCATATTCTGATTCTGATTATGCTGGATGTAAATTAGATAGAAAAAGCACAAGTGGTGCATGCCAATTTTTAGGAAGTAACTTAATCTCTTGGTTTAGCAAAAAGCAAAATTCGGTTGCATTATCTACTGCTGAAGCAGAATATGTTGCAGCTGGAAGTTGCTGTGCTCAAATCCTTTGGATTAAGAGACAACTTGAAGATTATGGTATAACACTTGATAAAACACCTATTAGATGTGATAACACAAGTGCAATAAATCTAACTAAAAATCCAATTCAACATTCAAGAACAAAACACATTGAAATTAGATATCATTTATAAGAGAACATGTAGCTAATAATGAAATTTGTCTTGAATATGTTAATACTGAAGAACAATTAGCTGACATATTTACAAAACCTTTGAGTGAAGAGAGATTTTGTTATCTTAGAGGTGAATTAGGGATTGTGACCCTTGGATTGATTTTGAAACATTAAGGAATGAGAATCTAGATTTCTATCAATTTCTTGATATTCTCTTCACAATTTTAAGGACAAATTATCTAGTCATTTGAGCTATTTGATCCTTAATACTCCAAAATTTTATCTAAAATTTTATAAAATTTATTTTGAGAGTTTCAGTTATTTGAATTTCATATATTTTTGCTGAAACTGTCTTTGGAGTCGACACCTGAATGAGGAGTCGACACCTCTGACTGTGTCGCTCTCGGTCCCTGACCTTGGAGCCGACACCTGTAAATTCGGAGCCGACTCCAGTTCGAGCGCTGACTGTGTTAGTTGGAGTCGACACCCGACTTTGCGGGAGTCGACACTTGGGAATCAAAAATTGATTTATTAGGGCAGAGTCGACACCTCGTCATTTCATTACTTTCTCAAATCCTAACCAAACTCTTCCAAAATTTTTCCAAAACTTCCCATCTCTAATTCCATCCAAATCGAACCTTTCCAAAGATCAAATGGCACCCAAAAGGAGAGAATCAGTGGTTGGAGCGCCGGTGACTACGGGAAAGCGGTCCGCAGTCGTCCCGTTCGTGAGCCGACTCAAGCAGCGATTCATCCATGGATTCTTCCCAACACATCTTCCACAAGGTAGATACCTTAGCCGATAGAGTCATCACAATGGGGAGAAAAATTGATTTTGACCTATTTGAATCCAAGGGTTTTTCAATCGGGAGAAATTGAAGGAAATGGGCTGGGATAAGCTATGTCTCTTGATGTTCCTACCTATCCAGCCTTAGTAAAAGAATTTATTTCAATTTGGCTAGAGGGGATGGAGGTTTAGTAAGCATGTTAGAGGAAAAGGATTCATCTCACCTTTCAAAATCTTGGAAACCTCCTTAGCATCCCAATCACTGGTTTAGCAGCTGACATGCACAGTGATAGGTCAGCAGCTCTTTCAAGGATGTTAGGAAGGGAAGTAACAGAGTTTGAGGAAATTAGAGCCAATCAACTACCCCTAGAATTGAGATTATTACACAATATATGCAGTAGAATTTGTTTCCAAAACTGGTCGGTTTGAGTATGTCTCGGAGCGAGACATTGTGGTTATGGACAGTGTTCTGACTGGGCAGCCGATCAATCTGGCAGCAATGATGATTTTTTATATGGCAGAAGCTGGAGGGAAGAGGAGATCATCCCTACGTATGGAATGGTACTTACTATGGTTTTCAGGAGCCAAGGGATTGAAATTCAAGTGAATGAACCTTCCAAGAACCTGAGGCACACAGATTACTATAGTTTAGCTACATTGCATCGGATGGGTTTTGTTAAGGTGAATGGATAGTGGGATAGGAAAGGACACCTAGATGAAAGAGCCCCTATGCCGAGAGTTTCTGAGCCTTGCGAGGCTGGACCATCATTTAGGGTTCCTTCTCCATAGCCTAGGAGTCCCATTTCTGCTCCTGTTCCTGCTCCTACACCTGCACAAGTTTATGATCAACCATCCACTTCTTCAACTGATTCTCAGACCTTCAAATGGAGCAATTAAAAGGTTTGTTTGCTGCTCAGAAGGATGAGTTTGAAGTAAATTCATGAATTTAAAAGAATCACTTTACTCCCTTGATGATCGGATTGCAAAGATTGAATCAACTCTCAACTCCTCCGCAGAATCTTTAAGTGGTGATTTGAAGAACATCTTTGAAGAGCTTAAAGAGATTTGTGGAGATGGTGAAACTTATTCAAAGTGCAACGCCAACTTCAAGACAAAATCTTAACAGCTTGCACATTTGTTGATGAGAGACTAAAAGATTATGTTAGACTTCAATGTGATGGAATGAAAAATATTGTAGACCATTTAACAAGAATAGTGAGAAAACTTTTGATGTAATGTATGTTTTTTGTTGAAATGTAGTTTACATTTTGATGTAATGAAGTTTTTGTAATGAAGTTAATGTAATGAAGTTTAAAGGGGGAGAGAATATGTAATACTTGAATATATGTTGATGTAGTGAAGTTTATGTTGATGAATGAAAAGTTTTTTTTAATATTTGACTTTTGTTGAAATGAAATTATCTTTGATTATCTTTGATGCAGTAAAATATTCTTTACCTTTTTGTTGATTACAAAAAAGGGGGAGAGAATTAGGATGTATATGCATTAAAAGGGAGAAAATTATATGGAAAGAATTATAAAGAATTGTTGTTAATTGCATTAAAGGGGAAAATGTTATGTTGCATTAATTGGTTAATATGAAAAATTGAGTTATTTAATTGATTTATGAAAACATTAATGGAGTTAATTGATTAATATGATATTGAGTTATTGATGTGGATTAATAATCAAATTGATTTGTCTATGCACAAAGAAATCTTAAGTACCAAATGTGTAAAGTAAGAGGAAGAATAATTTAAACTTCATAGGGGAAGCTACCTTATTCAGGGGGAGCTTACTCGTAAAGATCACTTCCTTGATATTTTTTTAATTTAAGAATTCTATGCATATACTCAATGTTTTTATAATCATCAAAAAGGGGGAGATTGTTGATCCATTTATTGATTTTGATGATTAATAAAGGAATTGAATATTTATTTGATTACTAATGGATTTTATAAGTGTTTCAGGACTTAAATTTATTTGATCAATTTAAAGGAATTAAGAAATGAATTTTGAATCAAATACAAATCAGATATTTCAAAGTTTCAGAGCTTGGAGTCGACACCTAGAATATCAGGAGCCGACCCCATGGCCAATTCAATTTTAATCTGATTTTTGATACAACCTGGAGCCAACACCTAGAGTTTCGAAGCCGACACCTAAGTTTCAAAGTCGACACTTACAGTGTCTGGAGCCGACTCCGATGTGGGGACAGAACGTTGATTTTTTGAGCATCCTGGAGCCGACATCTACAGTATTCGGAGCCGACACCTGACGACGGCGAGCCGACACTTACTTTTGCGAGCGACTCCACGACGAACTCAGATTTTACTATTTATGGAAAAACGATCTCGAGCCGACACCTGAAAAGCTGGAGCCGACTCCAACCCACCTGGACGAAAAATAAAAATGCCAGATCAGCTCTAACGGTAATTTTTTTGATTTCTGACATCTAACGGCTATTTTTTATGAATGGAAAATCCTTCCAGGTACACTCCAACGGCTAGATTTCCACCCAAAAATGAATCAAAGGAAAATCTATAAAAAGGGGAAAAACAACGTTTGAAGAGAAAAAAACGGATAGACAAAAATCAAAAATCAAAATCCGAGAAGTCTTGAGCCTTATATCCAAGAGAGGAGCTTTCAAATTCAAATCCTTCCACTCCACAAAGCTCAAAGAAGAATCCAAGCCATTCAAATAGAAAAAATCGAAGGATTCTCAACTAGAAGAAAAAGACCAACTTTTCAATCTTCTCAACTGCATCTACTGTGAGGAATCGGAGCTGAGGCTTGATTCAACCCAGCAAGGAGAAGAGGAAAAAAAGAAAGAAGAAAAGCTCAAAGCCAAACAACTTCAAACAGGCTTTTCTAAACCTATTTACTTATCTTTGAATATTTGCTCATTGAGGAGCTGTGAAACTTTGTAAAACATTCTTATATTTGTTTGTGCCTAGTTCAATCAAAGGGGATTGAACTAGTGGAGGTTGTTAACCTCGGGTCAAGCTAGTTTAGCTTGAGTTTAGGGTTGTGTGCTGGTGAGCCCTAAAACCGGCTGGGTTCGTTGTGATCCCGGGTAAAACAACAAGTTTGGGTTGTGAACTTGTAAAACAACTCGGCTGTAATCGAGAAGATTATAGTGTGGACCCAAGTAGGATCTTGGGAGTGGACGTAGGTGTTGGATACACGAACCACTATAAAATCTTTGTGTTTGTCGTGCTTCCATTGTCTCTATCTCTATCTCTATTTTTTCATTGTGCTTTATATTTACATTGCATTTATTTTCATTCATCTTAAGCAAACAATTTTTTAAGAGGCTAAATTTTTAAAGAACCCAATTCACCCCCCCTCTTGGGTTGTCATCTGGGCCAACATTCAAAAATGACAACTAAAAAAAGAGGGCCTAGGAAAGAGAGGGATGAGTCCAAAACAATGAGATTATAAATACTCATCCGAATCGTCAGAATTAAGCATAGAGCAATCATGGCTAAGAACGTTCAACTGATCTGCACATTGATTTTCTTCATCATCTTCTTCTTGCTTATTCTTAAAATAACTGCGACAGAAGCTTGTTGTCCTCCTAATAATCCTTTGTGCTGTAAGAAATATCCTTCCTGCTGCAATTAGTTTATGGTAGCATCTCTCTCCATCTTATTTAAGTAATTTGTATTGTATTTTCTTGTAATTTTTGTACGGTTTGGATCTAGGTGCTTATGTTTAAATTTTTAGCATGTAATAGGTATGGTGTTGAATTTATGATGTAACGTATTAAATATTAATTAATAAAGGAGAGAGAATTTAAAAATTGTTATTGCTCAATGCCCAGTTTAATTTAAAAATTGCTATTGCTCAATGCCTGGTTGTATATCAGGTTTTTGGGATAGGTCATTTTTCAGATAGTGCAAGCTTAATGAAATACAAAGTTTCCAAATCTACATGAAGGGAGTGGAGAACTGTGATATCCACTTGCCTTTGTTCTTACATATAAAAGATAGATTGAATTATTTGTTCCTTTGACAATCACTGTGTGAGATGTGGCAGTGTTTCTGCAATTGATGGAGCAAAAGTTTCTTTGGGATGGTTGGGATGTCTTTCCAAAGACCCTCGTAGCATAGATGCAACATCACTTGGGACCTGATCGAGCTTAAGTAATTCCTTGAGCCCAGGAAGCTGTTCAATTCCATAAAATTCTACAATGTCCCTGACTAAAATGCCTAGAATGCAAAGGAAAATTTGGAGGCTTGCTCCTCGGTGCTGGCATTTAATGTGATGTTTACTGCCTGCATCATTTAATGCATAGTTGTTTCAGTGCTGCAGTCGATCATTGAACCCTTTTTAAAACTATTTTGTACCAGTCCTGGTACTATTGTGGCTGGTTTTTTTTTTTGACAGCATCTCTATCATGAGGAGCGAGGAGGGAAGCAAAAAACTCGATGAGACATCTGTATCGTTTTATTGATGGCTTGTCCTTGCCAATTCCGTATTCAATATTGGTTATATATATATATATATATATATATATGCGCCTCTCCTCGCTGATTTTGGTGACCATAGCTGTTCTCAAGTCTGCTGTCTTTGCTCTTTGCCCATGTGAAGTTGCTGGTGGTTAACGCTCATGGTCAGAGAAGTCGGTTATTGCAATATTTTAAAAGAATCAGGGCAGTGGCAGGAAAGAATGGCCTGCTCCAACGTGAAGTGATTGATGGAATCGGTCCCCAATCGACTGTCGTGCGAGTGATCATTAGATGTTTGTAATGGAGTACGAAGTTGGCCGATCGGAAGCCTTTCGTAGTTTTGTAGTTTTTCATTTTGCGCGTTTGTTTTGCGTATTCATCTTCTTCCGGCTTCTTCGTCGACGTAGAGAGAATCCAATAAGTTTAGCTATGGTGTCCCTGTCATATGGTCAGAAAATAAAGCATGAATAATGTTAGGCAAGAGACAAGTCACGTTAGCCAAAACTAATCATTTCAAAAAAGCTATTAATATCATCATTTATGTTAATTTGCCTCCTTTGATGTTTTATGATTCGGAGGTCACGAGAGCATGTATCGCATTATGCCATGCCGGACATCCAGCGAGCGGTAACTACGGGCAAGGTGCTAAATAGACGTACGTGTTTTCAGCTTCAATCCCCGACCGACAAAGCACGTGGCATGCTTTAATGGTTTCGTTGTACGTGTTTTCAGCTTCAATCCCCTACCGGCAAAGCACGTGGCATGCTTTAATGGTTTCGTTGTTGAAGAGTAGTTTCGTGTGTCCAATTCTAATAATTCTCTTTACATAGCAGTAGATTAGAGCTCAGCACATGCAATACACATGCCCTAGAAATGGATAAGAAATTTTTTTTTTCTAGACCAAAAAAGTTTTAATGGAGCCTTATTCATTGCTTGAAAGTTTCCTTTTAAATAATAAAATAAAATCATAATTTTTTATTAAAAATAAAAATATAATTAAAGATATCGATTTTGTTTCCTTTTATTTCATATTTCATGGGTTGGACCCATTTGTTAAATTATAGTCAAACAAAGGTTGGTTTCTTAATTTTTCTAGATTTATTGGGTAAGATTGTATCTATATATAAAAAACTAATGGATACAATTCTTAAATTGCAGTCAACAAAGGGCATGACTCTAAATTTCAGTTTATTAAATCTTTACGGATTTAGTCATTTATTTGAGGATATATATTGGTGATTCACCGTCAATAAATTTAGTAACGCTTCCGGTCCCACCATGCTGGCCCGACCCCATGCAATGAATTAATCCGCTGGCTCTCACCACTCACGCCGAACGCCCTTCGCTTGCAAACGGCCAACACTAGCTTCCACTCGAATTCAATCGCTGGCCATCAACGCCTACGCTCAGGGTTTTGAGAAGTGGAAGGAAAAGATCTCCCAAGCCTATAAATTAAGTGGCCTTGAAGACATTCAACCTGAGGATGAGGACGGGCCAGGACCCGCCAAGCCTTAGATTTAGTTTCCTTCTTTTTTTTGGGATAGGTCGTATTTCAGATAGTGCAATCTTAATGAAATACGAAGTTTCCAAATCTAAATGAAGGGAGTGGAGAACTGTGATATCCACTTGCCTTTGTTCTTACATATAAAAGATAGATTGAATTATTTGTTCCTTTGACAATCACTGTGTGAGATGTGGCAGTGTTTCTGCAATTGATGGAGCAAAAGTTAGCATAGATGCAACATCACTTGGGACCTGATCGAGCTTAAGTTCCTTGAGCCCAGGAAGCTGTTCAATTCCATAAAATTCTACCATGTCCCTGACTAAAACGCCTAGAATGCAAAGGAAAATTTGGAGGCTTACTCCTCGGCATTTAATGTGATGTTTACTGCCTGCATCATTTAATGCATAGTTTCAGTGCTGCAGTCGATCATTGAACCCTTTTTAAAACTATTTTGTACCAGTCCTGGTACTATTGTGGCTGTTTTTTTTTTGACAGCATCTCTATATATCTTGAGGAGCGAAGAGGGAAGCAAAAAACTCGATGAGACATCTGTATCATTTTATTGATGGCTCGTCCTTGCCAATTTCCGTATTCAATATTGGTTATATATATATATATATATATCGCCTCTCCTCGCTGATTTTGGTGACCATAGCTGTTCTCAAGTCTGCTGTCTTTGGCTCTTTGCCCATGTGAAGTTGCTGGTGGTTAACGCTCATGGTCAGAGAAGTCGGTTATTGCAATATTTTAAAAGAATCAGGCAGTGGCAGGAAAGATTGGCCTGCTCCAACGTGAAGTGATTGATGGAATCGGTCCCCAATCGACTGTCGTGCGAGTGATCATTAGATGTTTGTAATGGAGTGAAGTTGGCCGATCGGAAGCCTTTCGTAGTTTTGTAGTTTTTCATTTTGCGCGTTTGTTTTGCATATTCATCTTCTTCCGGCTTCTTCGTCGACGTAGAGAGAATCCAATAAGTTTAGCTATGGTGTCCCTGTCATATGGTCAGAAAATAAAGCATGAATAATGTTAGGCAAGAGACAAGTCACGTTAGCCAAAACTAATTATTTCAAAAAAAAGCTATTAATATCATCATTTATATATAGGATCAATTGGTGGGGATTGAGTGTGGATGACCATTGTCCTCTAGCTCAATGCCTGACGGAATCAGGTATAGTTGTTGAGGGATGTCCAGTCTTCTAATAACTATGTGGCTGATGACGTCCATAAAATTTGGCATGGAAGGGCATCTCTCCTCTCTGATATGGAGAGTGCAGTCAAAGCGAATCGCTTTCAATTCCATGGATATTTTTAATACGAGAACGTCACTTGTTGATCTAGAAATATATCTTTGGTCTTGTTAAGCACTTATATACTCCAATTTACATTGAAAATGGGCATTCTCTCAAGACAGCTATATGTATTCCCTGTTTTACTTTTATCCCAAACTGTTTGTGGATATAAAACCAGATCGATGTTTCTTTAGGCACCCTCCAGAGATCTAGTAGTGTTACAATCGAGTGGATCCTAGTGATCAAGGTGCCCAGCCCGAACATTTTGGCTGTATTTGGCTTGAGACTAAAATAACTCCGCTTTTTTTAAGATAGAATTTCTGAAATAACATATGGTTGGCAGTGTTTTCGACTGTTAAAAAGTAAAGGCAGGCATGATGAGATTAATTACTTGAATGAAATTAAAAATGTTGAATGAAAATTTGAATTTAAGTTGCTTTAAGGAATTCATGCTGCTCTATAATGATCTACAGTATATGTCCGGCATGTGCAAAAAAATAATATCCTGCAAGAGCTAGAAGACAAACGTGCTTTAAGGCATTCATGTTGCTCTATAATGGAACTACGACGTGAGAGATGCCGATTGGAACGTGAATTGGAATTAACGTAAAGGCACATTTTTTTAATATTTATATAAAATTAACGTAAAGGCACATTTTTGTATAAATTAATCTTTCCATAATTTTTATTGATTTTAAGATTAACTAGGATCATAAAAAGATAAAAATATCCTTATTTCATTATAATATATCCATTGGAGAATCAAATACGAAGGGCCACGTGTTAAGAGATTAATAATTTTGAGGATGAGGAAATAAAAATATCTAAAGATTTTATACATCTAGCATATCATAATAAATCAAGATGACAGTGGAGACGTACCACATGCTGCCACACTCCAATGGTGTGATGATTAAACTAAATCTACCTTCCCTTGCCCCACCCAACCTCGCCACTGAACAATGAAAAATCAGATACGATTTCATTTTAGTTTTTAAAATTTTAAAATTTAATTTAAATTGAATCAAATTTGAATTAAAATATATTTTTAAAGACTATACAAATTATTATATTTTCAACTATTATAATTTATATTATACTTTTATTTTTAAAAATATAAATACAACTTATTTAATTTATTTTATTTTTATAAAAATAAATTATTTTAATTTTGGATCAGATTTAGATAAAATAATAAGTTTTTATCTGGTTCATTTTTATAATTGGTTGGGATACGATTAAGTTATAGATTTAATAAATTAGTTCATTTATGTTTTTTTTAACCCTTTTAAAAAATAAAATCGATTTTATTTCATGCTTTAAAATTTGACACAGATTCAGATAGCATTAAAAAAAGTAAAATAATTTATTCTTAAAAGTGATAAATCATTATGGAAATAAGTATTAAATTATTTTACTTTTTTCTTTTTATACGTGCTTTTGCCTATTCATTTTTATAAGTTAATTTACATAAGAAAAAGTTAGTATTTTGTAATATTATTTGTATACCTAGTTGATTTGCTAGCACTTAGATATAGTTTAAATTATTAATTAATAGAGTAAGATAAATTCAAATTAAGACTTTTAAAATCGGTTAAAAGTAGAAATTTAAAGGTTCATACAAAAAGTTGCCTGACTTGATTAATGGAAATGAAATGTCTATGATAAAGGTGTAAATGAAGTAAGTTGGTACCTTTAAAATATTTAAATAAAAAATAAAGGAGGAAAAGAGTTTTTGTTGGTTGGTAGTGTTGTCATGCTACGTGAAATGTCAGAGTTTGATTCCATTATAAAGCTCACCACGTGATGCTACTATTTGGTGATTTATTGGGAGAGGGAGGGCTGCTTGCATTGGTACAAGATGTGATTTTTCAGATAATGGCGACAAGATATGTGAATCATACAAATGATAGTAGAAGTGACTATTTAGCGTTTGAGCACTGCTACTTCCATTGAGAATGTGTATAGAATTGAAGAATAAATGCTGAATGCATTATGCGTGTCGTAGCGCAACGATTAAAACCCCTTAATTTCACTATTAGAATAGCGAGAGTAAGGGATCAATTCCATAGGGACTTTAATAATAAATCAATTTAAATTATTTTCACTTAAATAGAATTTAATAACAATTTAACATGAATAGAAACTTTATTTTAATAACATCCAAGAGTGCATAGAAGAGTTTTATTTGCTATCATTAAGAAGGCAACAAAAAGCAATAAATTCTCCTAAATCAAACCGGGCTGAATGGTGATGAAGACTTTCTCTCTCCTCTGCATGTGCCTCCCGAATCACCAACTCGTCATGGGAACAGAGCTCCTTCAAAGCCACGGACGGAACAGAAGGCATGCACAGGACTCCGTTAATCCATGAACGGAACAGAGGATGAGCGGATGCACGAGCGGATCCTCCTCCACGGCACGAACAGGGCACGAGCAGAACTTATTCATGGCCTGGAACAGGGTAGGAACAGCTGCTTGCTCCTTGGAACAGAGCAACATCCACGGACGCGGAACCCACGGACGGCTGCTTCACAAACCATGGATGGATCCCTCCACGGACTTCTCCCTGCTGATATTTATAGAAGCCCGGACATGGCCTAGACGCGGTGAAGCAACTGTTGCCAAAAGAGGATGCGGAGAAGCAACGAGCGGCGCGAAGAAAATCCTGAAGAAATCGTGAATAAAATCAAAATTCCTTCAAGATGAATTTAATTCTACCAATTTGATAACCTCCTATCCAATTTATTCCGTAATTGGTGAAGGAAAAGATTAGATTTGATTAGGAGAAGAATAGTGCGAAAAGAAACAGATGAGAAGACGATGAAGTCGGCACTGGGTTTGCCGACTTTGCTTTAAAATTCATGCTAAATCCTTATAAAATTAATTTCGAGCTCGTTTTAAGTCCGATTCGAGTGCCGTTTGCATCATTAAATTCCTAAAATCGAGCTCTTCAAATTGATAAGGTTTTACCTAAAATATTATATAAATTATTAAAATATTAAATAATAATAGGTACGTTAAATTATTAATTAATAGGTTTAGTGATAATTATTTATGCATTTATCACTCCCCCCAACTTGAATCTTACTCATCCTCGAGCAAATAAGAAATTTAGAAATATGTACCAAGCTAGTCCAAGAATTGATAGTTATCTTACAGTTCTTCTTAAAAATTTCTGGTTAGATCATAAGAGAGGTACTTCATTGGATTATTAAGCTTACCCATTTAGTGATAAAGGGTAGTCCATAAGAATTTATAGAAGTCTTCCTTCACCAACTTTTCACTTCTCTAATTAAGTCTTCTAACTTAATTTGGGTTGGGTGTAATGTCTTTTGTAATTTGGTTCCCTTATTTATTTATTATTTATGTGTAAAGTCAGTGCAATGTCCTAACCCCTTGCTTTCTAATTAACCCTTATAGCGAGCTTTAGGCCAATGGCTCCCAAACCAATTGGTTTTAGGGCATTAGGTGTAAAACACCCCTCGGACTTACTTACTCGAGTCAAAAAGGCTTTAGGTAGGACTGACTCTACTTAGGTTCTTTTACATTCTCACCTTTTTACGCGAACAACATCACTTTCTTAGGTGACGGGGCCCGGTTACTTAGTGAAAAATATTTAAGAACCTAATTTATTAACTTTAAGAGAAATTTTTTTTTTTTTTTTTTGAATGACATTTTCACCCATACCCTTATTAAGTAGATTGTACTATTAAGATTAGTGGTCAGAAGGGTCTGAAATTATTCTAAAAATTTTCTGGCTAAACCCTACCTTTTATTAGGTTTTCTTAATAATTTATTCCTCAGTATTCAAAAAATAATCTAACCATTAATTCATTAATAGACTGCTTGATTAACTTCAAATCGAGACAGAATTTGGTACACACATCTGATTATAGTTTTACTCTAGGATTTACTTATTCTTTTTCCTCCCCCCCCAACTTAATTTCCATTGTCCCTAATGGAAGAAAAATTAATTTCAAGGAAAGATACTACCTGGTAGAGTATTTGAAGGTTGGACGTTTCATTGTTGCCATCTTCTTTCAATCTGCTTCTGTTGCTCTTCTCTGGTCATACTAAAAGAACAAAAAATTAAAAATAACTAATAAACTGGGTTGCCTCCCAAGAGCGCTAAGTTTAAAGTCTTCAGCCAGACTGTGCTACTTATTATGATAATGTTGGTTCACAAGATCAATTGATTCAACAATTTCTCCATCATTAATTTCTTCTATATATGGTTTCAAACGTTGGCCATTTACTTTGAATGTATTTCCTTGCTTGGGGTCTTTAAGCTCTACAGCTCCATGGGGAAATACTTGAGTTACTATAAAAGGTCCATTCCATCGTGAACGAAGTTTTCCAGGGAAAAGGTGTAATCTTGAATTGTAAAGCCATACTTTTTGATTTGGTTCAAAAGTTTTTCTACTAATAAATTTGTCATGATATGCTTTGGTTCATTCTTTATAAATTTTTGAGCTTTCATATGCATCATTTCGTAGCTCTTCTAACTCATTCAATTGAAGTTTCCTATTGACACCTGCATTTTTCATATCATAATTAAATTGCTTGATGGCCCAAAATGCACGGTGTTCTAATTCTACAGGTAAATGATAGGCTTTTCCAAATACGAGCCTGTAAGGAGACATTCCTATGGGAGTTTTAAATGCAGTACGATAAGCCCATAATGCATCATCCAAACGTTCTGACCAATCTTTCCTATCAGGTCTCACCGTTTTTTCAAGGATATGTTTAATTTCTCTATTTGATATTTCAACTTGGCCACTAGTTTGGGGATGATAAGGTGTAGCTACCTTATGAGTAATTCCATATTTGTTCATTAATCCTTCAAAGTGTCTATTCGTGAAATGTGTACCCCCATCACTAATTATAGCCCTTGGGCATCCAAAACGACTAAGGATATTATGCTGAATAAACTTGATTACAACTTTATGGTCATTGGTTCGAGTTGCCCTGGCTTCAATCCATTTTGACACATAATCAACTGCCACTAGAATGTATTCGAATCCAAAAGAGGAAGGAAATGGGCCCATAAAATCAATACCCCATACATCAAAAATTTCTACAACCAAGATAGGGTTTAGGGGCATCATGTCTTTTCGAGAAATATTTCCTGTTTGTTGACATTGGAGACAATTACGGCCAAATTCATGTGCATCTTTAAAAAGAGTTGGCCAATAAAACCCACTTTGTAGTACCTTTGCTGCAGTTTTCTTTCCACTAAAATGTCCCCCACAGGCAAGAGAATGGCAGAAGTTAAGTATACTTTTGAATTCACTTTCGGGGACACATCGCCTAATCACCTGATCTGAACAGTACTTAAATAATTTAGGGTCTTCCCAAAAGTAATATTTGACTTGTGAGAAAAATCTATCTTTTTCTTGTTTTGTCCAGTGGGAAGGTACTTTTCCTGTTGCCAAATAATTCACAATGTGGGCAAACCAGGGAAGACTACTATGGAAATTGAGAACAAATTGCTCATCAGGAAACCTATCTCTAATTATTTCTTTATTGTATTCTACTAAAATCCTAGAGATATGATCTGCTACCATATTTTTAGAACCCTTCTTATCTAAGATTTCTAGATCAAATTCTTGTAGTAGAAGGATCCATCTAATCAGTCTGGGTTTTGTATCCTTTTTTGATATAAGATGCCTCAACGCTGCATGATCTGAATAAACTAAAACCTTAGACCCTAACAGATATGATCTAAACTTTTCTAGGGCAAACACGACTGCTAGTAATTCTTTTTCAGTGGTAGTATAGTTCATTTGTGCATCCGAAAGAGTTTTGCTAGCATAATAAATTACATGAGGTTCTCGATTAAGTTTTGTCCTAGAACTGCCCCTACAGCATAATCAGAAGCATCACATGATTTCAAAAGGTATGGTCCAATCTGGGGGCTTGATAATTGGTGCAGTGGTCAAAGCAGTTCGAAGGATGTTATAGGCTATTAGACAATCTTCATCAAAATTAAAAGAACTATCTTTAGTCAACAAATTACACAATGGTCGAGAAATTTTACTGAAATCTTTGATGAAGCATCTATAAAAACCAGCATGACCAAGGAAAGATCGTACTTATTTAACTGAGGTTGGGGTGGTAGATTTGAGATCAATTCAACCTTGGCTTTATCAACCTCAATACCTCACTCTGAAATAATGTGTCCAAGGACAATTCCCTGAACCATAAAATGGCTCTTCTCCCAACTTAGGACTAAATTCATTTTCATACATCGTTTCAGTACCTTAGTCAAGTTCTCGAGGCAGCTATCAAATGATGCACCAAAAACTAAAAAATCATCCATAAATACTTCCAAAAATTGACCAATCATATCAGAAAATATGGCCAACATACATCGTTGAAAAGTGGCTGGTGCATTACAAAGACCAAATGGCATACGTCTAAAGGAAATGTTCCAAAGGGACAGGTGAAGGTGGTCTTTTCTTGATCTGCAGGAAATACTGGGACTTGATTGTATCCTGAATATCCATCTAAGAAACAAAAGAAACTTTGTCCCGCTAGCCAAAATTTGATCGATAAAAGGCAAAGGAAAGTGGTCTTTCCTAGTCATGGCATTCAATTTTCGATAATCTATACACACTCTCCAACTAGTTGATGTCCGAGTAGGAATTGATTCGCCCTTTTCATTTTTAATCACGGTAATACCTGATTTTTTAGGTACTACTTGGATTGGACTGACCCATTGACTATCTAAAATTGGATAAATGATACCAGCATCAAGCCATTTTACTACTTCTTTCTTAACAACATCCCTCATGTTCGGATTTAGCCTTCGTTGCATGTCTCTATGTGGTTTGGCTTCAATTTCACTATGAATGTGGTGCATGCAAACGGAAGGGTCAATTCCCTTAAGATCAGCTATTGTCAATCCAATTGCCTCTTTATGTTCTTTAAGTACATCTACCAATTTATCTTCTTGCTCAGAGGTTAGGGTAGATGCAATGATTACTGGAAGGGTATCATTGGGTCCAAGGAATGAATATTTTAAGTAATCTGGAAGAGGTTTCAATTCTAGTTGGGGTGGTTCTTCCAGGGATGGTATTAAAGGGTTTGGTTTAGTTGGAAGTGGTTCATATTTTATAGTCCAAGGAGGGATGGTGTCGAACTTAGGTGGTTCTAATAACATGTTTATCTCTTTGGTATACTCATCAATATCAAAGTCATCTATTCCAAAATGTGTAAGACATGTTTGTAAAGGATCCGAATCAATCAAACTTTGGAATTTCTTATCTACTACTTCCTCTATCATGTTTACTTCATTTAAATCATACACAGGTGGTCCTTGGGAAGCATTAAAAATATTTAATCTCATCTTCTTGTTTCCAAAAGATACATCCATCACACCTGTTCTACAATTTATACATGCATTAGTGCTAGAAAAGGTCGTCCAAGGATGATGGGAATTTGGTTAGGATTACCACTAGATTCCATATCTAACACAAGGAAGTCGACAGGAAAATAGAATTCATCCACCTTTACTAATACATCTTCCAATATTCCATGAGGTTCTTTGACTGATCTATCTGCCAATTGTAGTGTTACTGTAGTGGGTTTCAACTCTCCAAATCTGAATAATTCATACACTGAACTTGGGAGAAGGTTTACACTCGCACCCAAATCTAATAATGCTTTCTTGATTGTGAAGTTTCGTATGACACATGATATAATCGGGGTACCAGGATCTTTTAGTTTGGGTGGGTTATTTGCTGAACAACTGAGCTGACTTGCTCAGTCAAATGTATCTTTTTTGGTATTTGTGTCTTGGCTTTCCATTTTTGTGTGCATAGATCCTTCAAAAATTTGGCATAAGCCGAAACTTGCTTGATAGCATCGAGAAGAGGTAAGTTTATTTGGACTTGCTTAAATAACTCCAGCATCTCATTCATTTTTATATTCTTCTTATCTGAAGACAAAGGAGATTCTAAAGCACTAGGGAATGGGGCTTTAGGTGTGATTGCTTGATCATTGAATTCCTTTTCTTCTTCATTTCTTCTCTTTTCTGGTTTAGCCACTTCTAATTTCTGGGTTGGTTCAGGTGGGTTCAATGTTTTTCCACTTCTGAGAGTCATGACTGATTTAGCATGTTCTAGAAATTTGTCAGGACTATTGGAACCCTCAGCCATGAATTGTCCTTTCGGGTTATTGATAGGCTGACTAGGTAACTTACCCTCCTCCCTTCTACTGAATGCTGTGGCTAATTGACCTATCTGAGTTTCTAGTTTGCAATAGATTGTGTGTGGGAGTGAAGGATTTGAGTATTCATTTCTAGCCCTTTCAATGCTTGTAACACTTTGTCTTCGAAAGTAGGATGATTATTCGGTGGAGGTTGTGGGATGTTTGGGTATTGTGAATATGGCATGCTTCTAAAATTGGTTTCTTGATAACTAGGTCTGATCGATGAATTGGCTACAGGTTGAGGTTTCCAAGAAAAATTTGGGTGATTTCGCCAGCCAGGATTGTAAGTATTTGCAAATGGATCATTTCCTGTTCTAGGAGCTAATCGGGTTTGGGCTTGGTGGGCTTGCTCTTGAACAAGTTCAGAAATTGGTATGCAGCTGGACATTCACCTATAGAATGGGTTGGACTCAAACAAATTATGCAGACCTCATGTAATTGAGTAGATGGGGAAGAGATATTTCCAACTTGTAGAATCCGGTCAAGTTTATGGGATAATTCATCTACCTTAGTATAGATATCTGTAGAATGACCTATTTCATATATTCCACCTCTTTTAGGTTCTACGAGAGGGTCTCGATGAGCAACTGACATGTGATGTAATGAATTCTCACTCAATGTCTCAAAGAGTTGCCAAGCTTCATGTTCATTTTTTAACATAAATGTCCCACCACATCAACCATTTGCTTTTCTGATAATCCATCATAAAAGCACTGAACCAGTTGCCATTTAGGTATGGCATGATGTGGACATTTTCTAATCAGTTCTTTGAATCTCTCCCATGTCTCATGGAACATTTCTCCATCTATCTGGGAAAAACTTGTTATGGCTTTTCTAATTTGATTCGTTTTTCCTATAGGAAAATATTTCTTAAGAAATTCTCTCTGAAGATGATCCCAAGTTGAAATTATAACAGTGTCCAGTGAATTTAACCAATACTTGGTTTTATCTTTTAGGGAAAAAGGGAATAACTTAAGCCTAAGTGCATCATTGGAGAAATTTTGAATCTTGACAGTTGAGCAAATTTCCAAGAATTCATCTAAGTGTTTGTAGGGATCCTCATTTGTAAGTCCATAGAAAGATGGTAACATTTGGATTACACTTGACTTAATTTCATATTGGACAGCCTCTACTGGAGGCACTTGAATGCAGGGAGAGTAGGTATACCTTGAAGGAGTGAAATACTCTTTTAACTATCGTGGTTGATTATTTTCGTTATTAGGGTATAAGGTTGGGTTGCAACGATCGGCGACCAAGCATACACCCTACCAATGACTCTAAAGCAAACAATAATCCAGTTTTTTTTTAATAGAAGAAAAAGAGGGAGATTCTAAAGAAAATACCCTAAAAGATTCCTAGAACTAAGAATAATTTAATTAGGGTTTAATAATTCTTAGCAATCAAGTTAACAAAGATTAGACTCTCTACTATAGGTTTACCCTAGATCTAGACAGCTCCTAACTTCCAAGACCGCCTTGGAGCCCTCCAAGTCAAAAATTAGCTGATTAACTAGCCAGTTGAGGATAAGGTCAGTGGGGGTCCCCCCGTTGCTTACTAGGTAAGCGAACGGAACCAATTAAGTAACCACTTTCCTTTCCTTTTCTAGACACTAGTTAAGCAGTCATTCTTGACTCGGTCCAACTCTTTTGGGTGACTTGTCCTATTGAGCTCGAGTTCCTTAGGGGCTGACGTCTAATTAATTTTAGAGTTAAAGGTTTGGGTTAATGCAAAATGAAGGATGTGGTTTGTGGGCTAAGGAAGGGTGATGAAATCCCCACCTTATCTTGATTAGGGGTTTGTGCCCTTAAAGTTAATTATGAAAATGCTATGCAACAATCAGATGTCCAGCTCTTAAAATTATCAAACAAAATTAATCTAATTACTTTTTTTTAAGATTTTTGTGATTAGGTTTCTAATTTCCTAATAAATTATGAGATGTCAATGGAAGAATTTTGAGTTTTGCAGAAAATAAATTCACCTAAGACAATCTAAGCATAGAAATAAAATAATTATCTTGTTTATATATTTTATTTTTTTATAATTTTTTTTATTTTGTTTCCTTAAATTAATTATGTTTTATGGAAGGTGTCTTAGGGTTTTCTTTCAGGTTTTTTTTAGGTAAGTTAATTAAAAGGAAAATTTGATTAGGTTAAAATTGGATTTGTGGCAAAAAGGAAAGTAATAATTTTTTTATGTTAAAAAGAAAATAAGAAATTCTAACAATTAAGGTAACAAAAATAATAAAATAAAGAGACAATAACTATTTAAGAGAAAATTAATCTAATTTTTTTTCACTTTTTTTTTTTTTATTTTTTTTAAAATAACACACTTAAGTCCCGGCAACGGCCAAAAATCTTATGCGTGTCGTAGCGCAATGATTAAAACACCTTAATTTCACTATTAGAATAGCGAGAGTAAGGGATCGATTCCACAGGGACTTTAGCGATTATCTTGAAATAAATTTATAAATTTAACTAAATAGATAACGAAGTAGATAATTAGTAGTGCAATAAGATATGGTTTATCTTATTAGAGCACGGCTCGTACCCGTAGATCACGGCCCGTCCCTTTTAAGAATAAATCAGTCTAAATTATTTTTACTTAAATAGAATTTAATAACAATTTAACATGAATAGAAACTTTATTTTAATAACATCCAAGAGTGCATAGAAGAGTTTTATTTGCTATCATTAAGAAGGCAACAAAAAGCAATAAATTCTCCTAAATCAAACCGGGCTGAAGGTGATGAAGACTTTCTCTCTCCTCTGCATGTGCCTCCCGAATCACAACTCGTCATGGGAACAGAGCTCCTTCAAAGCCACGGATGGAACAGAAGGCACGCACAGGACTCCGTTAATCCACGAACGGAACAGAGGATGAGCGGATCCTCCTCCACGGCATGAACAGGGCACGAGCAGAACTTATTCACGGCCTGGAACAGAGTAGGAACAGCTGCTTGCTCCTTGGAACAGAGCAACGTCCACGGACGCGGAACCCATGGATGACTGCTTCACAAACCACGGATGGATCCCTCCACGGACTTCTCCCTGCTGATATTTATAGAAGCCCGGACATGGCCTAGACGCGAAGCAACTGTTGCCAAAATAGAGGACGCAGAGAAGCAACGAGCGGCAAGAAAATCCGAGAAATCATGAATAAAATCAAAATTCCTTCAAGATGAATTTAATTCTACCAATTTGATAACCTCCTATCCAATTTATTCCGTAATTGGGAGGAAAAGATTAGATTTGACTAGGAGAAGAATCGTGCGAAAAGAAATAGATTTCTGCTGAGAAGACGATGAAGTCGGCACTGGGTTTGCCGACTTTGCTTTAAAATTCATGCTAAATCCTTATAAAATTAATTTTGAGCTCGTTTTAAGTCCGATTCGAGTGCCGTTTGTCATTAAATTCCTAAAATCAAGCTCTTCAAATTGATAAGGTTTTACTAAAATATTATATAAATTATTAAAATATTAAATAATAATAGGTATTAAATTATTAATTAATAGGTTTAGTGATAATTATTTATGCGTTTATCAATGCATGTTTCTCAACCATAGAAGAAAATGAAATTTTAATCAATGGAAATTAAGTATAAAATTTCTCAACCATGGGTCATTTTGGAAGAGATTCAAACCAACGCTTGAGCTTGCTATGCTAATGGTAGAGAATGTCTTGCTGCATCGGGGGCAGTGCAGGTTGCGTGCGGTGCATACGAGCATACCAAGGATAGATATATATATATATGGCATACGTGCATATACACGACACAAGCCAATCATCGAGCACGGTGCAGCACAGGCGATACATCAAGACTTCATGGTGTTAAGACACAATACAATTCATGGATAGTTCGTTTGTACTTGAGTGATGAACAAGTAAGTAGAGCCAATCTTTGGAATCTCGCTTACATGAGACACAACAGTGGATGTGAGGATCAATTTCTAACAGGATAATTATATCAGAAAGAAACAAATGAACTTATTTAAAATTTTCATTTGAATATATATAATGACTTCATAGAAAACTTTAATTCGCTTGATGGATATGAAAAAAAAATGTTAAGATGATAGTATGTATGGCAACTCAAATACATTTTTAATGGTAGATAAGGATAATTTGATGAACTATCCTAATTGGCTTGGTAGAAAGAAAAAAATTTTAAGATGGTGCTATAAAGCATTGAGATGGTAGCAGTAAAAGCTAAAAAATGATGATGGGAGATTATATACAGAATAGCACATTTTCAATTTAGATCAAATGCATTGGATATAAGCAATCCTAATATAGAATAACTAATAATAATGAAAAGAAAGAAAGAAAAAAAATGCATATTAAGAACAATACTAAGCCAAAAGCTTATTAGGATTAAAAACTAATCTTTGCCATTGAAATATAAAATTTGTTAAAATAAACTAATTTTTACTATTAAAGAACAAGATTGTTAGAATTAAAAATTAATTCTAATTTTAAGAAAATTTATATTAACTTGAAACATAATTCATGTAAATATAGAAGGTGGGATAAGGCAAATAACATGAGTGTTTTATTCATTTTTCAATCGTCCATTAGTCTTAACATCTTATGCCCATCTCAGCATTTTTGTACATTCATCATGTTAAAATATTCCTTGGTGGGCTGTGCCAGGCATGATCCAACCATGCCGGATCGAGCATGGCCCATGAGCGGCACGACGAGTCTGAGCCATGCCGTATCAGACATGATCCAGTGTCCACCTTTAGCAATGGCATGCCCAGCATCCTTTCATACCAGTGCCATCCGATGGGCCAAGCAGTCAACGTTAAGTAGTAATTGCGAGTGTCAGACTGATGGCAATCGATTTGAAAGCAGCAGCTTGCTTCTCTCCTTGTCCTTTTAGGTTAGCCATTTGAAAGCATCAGCTTGCTTACTTTCTTGTCCTTTCACGTCAACCATTTGAAAGCAGCAGCTTGCTTCCCTACTTATCTTTTTTTTTTTGTCGACGCATTTTCTTGATGGCGATATGATGGCCCAGGCACGAATGGATTGAAATTCAGGATTGAATTGAGCTAGATGCTTTTTATAATACCAAGTCTATTTGAGATTTTAATTAATTTATTAACAAATTAAATTTATATAATTTTAAAAATTTGAGCATAAATGTATTGATAGTAAATAAATTTAAGTTATAACTTATTGTGAATTTAAACATTGTGAATCTAAACATGGGCGTGGTGAGTGGGGACCAGCTCTGGATCATTTCACATGGCCGTTGCCTCTCGGGCCCTTAACAGCGTGAGAGATGGTGGTGGCACGATGGGATCGTCCAGCGCCAACGGTGCTCCACATGTTCCTTTTGATCGTTGATGCTGTGCCTAGCGAGTATATTGAAGCCTCGGTGCCAAATTCAAGCTTTCGTAGATGCAGCTGCTAAGCATGCTAAAGTCCCAATCTGAAACTGGGCAATCGGCAACTATTTCTCTTTGATTTTATGGTTGTTTCTCGGTCGTTGTTTTTGACCAGCGTCCAATCCACCCGGCGGTGAGTCACTGGTGCAAACATTACGAGCATGGTCAACAAACGAACCCAAAGAAGGGGGCCGGACCAAATAACATCTTAAAAGGAAGAGTTGGGGGGAATGGCCTTTCTCTGTACATGTTGTTATATGACCTTCAGCACTGCAAGTCCATTAAATTCTTTTATCTACCGTGCTAAGGTATTCAATTTGAGAGTGGTAAAATTAAACTTGATGTCTAGTTCGTAATTTTCCCCGTAAAGATCCTCCAATCATTTTAACTGACCCATGATAATGGAAAGGTACACAAGAAATTGAAACATAAGAAGATTGAAAGTTTTTTAGACGAAGATGGGGATGACCAAATATGTTGGGTCAAATAATGACCTGACCCATTCGTAGCTATATTAGACCCATCTTCATCTGCATTGGAAGAGCTATAGGTTGTAGCAGATTCAAAAATATAGGACTCAATCTAAAATTTGGATCCGATCCTAGTTTTATGTTTGTTAACCAAAGCTAGCCTAACACGGCCCATAAATCCTCTAGAACTACATTGGCTTAACCAAAAAAAAGCCTAACCTGGCCTCAACTTGATCCATCCAAACATTAAAAAACTAAACCACATAAATTTTCTTATCATTCACTCTAAATAATTTTTTAATTCATTGAATAAACTCTTAGTTAAAACAAATTTTTTTCCATATCAACAACTGCATCCTTCATCTATTTTTGCTTAACTATACCCAAATATTTAGATTTTTAGTGGATCTTTAACTGCAATACCTTAGTGTCTATTAATATATATTTTAAAAGTTATAGTTTTATCAACTTACGATTAATTACTTGAATGAAATTAAAAATGTTGAATGAAAATTTGAATTTAAGTTGCTTTAAGGCATTCATGCTGCTCTATAATGATCTACAGTATATGTCCGACATGTCCAAAAAAATAATATTCCTGCAAGAGCTAGAAGACAAACGTGCTTTAAGGCATTCATGCTGCTCTATAATGAACTGCGACGTGAGAGATGTTGACTGGAACGTGAATTGGAATTAACGTAAAGGCATATTTTCTTAACATTTATATAAAAATTAACGTAAAGGCACATTTTTGTATAAATTAATCTTTCCATAATTTTTATTGATTTTAAGATTAACTAGGATCATAAAGAGATAAAAATATCCTTATTTCATTATAATATATCCATTGGAGAATCAAATACGAAGGGCCACGTGTTAAGAGATTAATAATTTTGAGGATGAGGAAATAAAAATATCTAAAGATTTTATTTTTACATTTAGGTAATCTAGAATATGTGCAAATAATAATTATAAAATTTCAGAAATTAAAATATAATATAAAAAAATATATTTAATGTGTAAATATGGGAGAAAATATCAGAAGTAATCTTCAAATAGATCTTTTCCTGATTACTTGGCGGCTTCTGCATTAAAAATAAAAAGAAAAAATTCCTTGACTATTCGCCAAAATATACGGGCAAGCGGACCACCGCCTATCGTGTAAGCCATTCTTTTCCCCCCACCATGGGCCCCTACTCTTTGGAAGGTGGAAACCAAAAAGCTTCTGAGACCCTTCAAAAATTATGTGGCAACACACATGGTAAACAGATAGTTAAATCAATTTTTATCCACGTTGCAAAGAGAAGATGCAACTCGAATTGAGCGCGGTGAAGTTGAAAGAGGACTGGCTGGGTCTGCACCAAAATAGAGTGAAGCGACATTTCAATTTTTATTGTGATGAAGTAACACTGGCCCTTTTCTTTTCCCCCCACCATTGGCCCCTACTCTTTGGAAGGTGGAAATCAAAAAGCTTCTGAAATGGGAAATTCTATTTGGCCCACCGTTTTTACTCAGCAGCCCCCTCAATTTTTTTTACTCAATAGCCCCCCAAAATTACTCAGTAGCCCCCCTAAATTAAAAAAATACCTAAACTACCCCTTCCCCCTTTTACACTCTCTGCCCCCTCGCTCCACATTTGGCCGAGTCTCTGTTCAGCCCTGGTTGGCCGAACAGAGAGTCTCTGTTCGGCCAAGCATGCCGAACAAAATTAGTTCTGTTCGGCGTGTGTTGCCGAACAGAAGGAATCTGTTGCCCACCAGGGCCGAACATGTTGACTCAGTTCGGCCCTGTGTTGCCGAACAGATTTGACCTGTTCGGTCACACAGGGCCGAACAACTCACGAATGGGAAAAAAAATTCGACGATGGGGATATAAACCAATCTTTGCGACCATTGAACCTTCCAAAATTGCTAGTTGCTTGTCCATTGCTCGATTATAGGTTGAAATCTCTTCAACCAAGCTTCAAATGGTCGGATCCGAGGGTGTTTTGATACGGAGTGAGGGAGGAGGGGGGAGGGGCAGTGGAGGGGGGCTGTTTTGACCTGGGGGTATTTTGGTCCAAATTTTTTAGGGACAAATATGTCCCTTTTTTAAGTGGGGTGGGGGGCTATTGAGGAAAAAGCACGGGCCAAATAGAATTTCCCTTCTGAAACCCTTCAAAAAGCCAGTCTGTCTGCTTCCTATATACTCGCTCTCACCCCCTATAGCACAGTGCGTTGGAAGATGGCACAACAGGTGCCATGTTTTACCGTCCTTTTCTCGGTAGCGATTTTACATCATATCATAATAAATCAAGAGAGTAGTGGAGACGCATCACATGCTGCCCCGCTCCAAGTCCAAGGTGTGATGATTAAACTAAATCTACCTTCCTTTGCCCTTGAAAATCAGATACATTTTATTTTAGTTTTTAAAATTTTAAAATTTAATTTAAATTGAATCAAATTTGAATTAAAATATATTTTTAAAGACTATACAAATTATTATATTTTCAACTGTTATAATATTATACTTTATTTTTTAAAAATATAAATTAAATGATTGTATTTATATTTTTAAAAAATAAAGTATAATATAATTATAATAGTTGAAATATAATAATTTGTATAGTCTTTAAAAATATTTTTAATTCAAATTTGATTCAATTTAAACAAAATTTTAAAATTTTTAAAAACTAAAATGAAATCGTATCTAATTTTTCATTGTTCAGTGGCGAGGTTGGGTGGGGCAAGGGAAGGTAGATTTAGTTTAATCATCACTCCATTGGAGCGTGGCAACATGTGGTACGTCTCCACTGTCATCTTGATTTATTATGATATGATGTAAATCGCTACCGAGAAAAGGACGGTAAAACATGGCACCTGTTGTGCCATCTTCCAACACTATGCTATAGGGGGAGAGAGCAAGTATATAGGAAGCAGAAAGACCGGCTTTTTGAAGGGTCTCAGAAGCTTTTTGATTTCCACCTTCAAAAGAGTAGGGGCCCATGGTGGGAGGAAAAGAACGGCTTATGTCATTCCTGACGCGATAGGCGGTGGTCCACTTGCCCGTATATTTCGGTGAATAGTCAGTAGTCGGGGATTTTTTTTTATTTTTAATGCAGAAGCCACCAATTAATCAGGAAAAGATCTATTTGAAGATTACTTCTGATATTTTCTCCCATATTTACACATTAAATATATTTTTTTATATTTATATTTTAATTTCTGAAATTTTATAATTATTATTTGCACATATGCTAGATTACCTAAATGTAAAAATAAAATCTTTAGATATTTTTATTTCCTCATCCTCAAAATTATTAATCTCTTAACACGTGGCCCTTCGTATTTGATTCTCCAATGGATATATTATAATGAAATAAGGATATTTTATCTTTTTATGATCCTAGTTAATCTTAAAATCAATAAAAATTATGGAAAGATTAATATATACAAAAATGTGCCTTTATGTTAATTTTTATATAAATATTAAAAAAACGTGCCTTTACGTTAATTCCAATTCACGTTCCAATCGGCATCTCTCACGTCGTAGTTCCATTATAGAGCAACATGAATGCCTTAAAGCACGTTTGTCTTCTAGCTCTTGCAGGATATTATTTTTTTGCACATGCCGGACATATACTGCAGATCATTATAGAGCAGCATGAATTCTTTAAAGCAACTTAAATTCAAATTTTCATTCAACATTTTTAATTTCATTCAAGTAATTAATCTCATCATGCCTGCCTTTACTTTTTAACAGTCGAAAACACTGCCAACCATATGTTAGTTCAGAAATTCTATCTTAAAAAAAGCGGAGTTATTTTAGTCTCAAGCCAAATACAGCCAAAATGTTCAGGTTGGGCACCTTGATCACTAGGATCCACTCGATTGTAACACTACTAGATCTCTGGAGAGTGCCTAAAGAAACATCGATCTAGTTTTATATCCACAAACAGTTTGGGATAAAAGTAAAACAGGGAATACATATAGCTGTCTTGAGAGAATGCATATTTTCAATGTAAATTGGAGTATATAAGTGCTTAACAAGACCAAAGATATATTTCTAGATCAACAAGTGACGTTCTCGTATTAAAAATATCCATGGAATTGAAAGCGATTCGCTTTGACTGCACTCTCCGTATCAGAGAGGAGAGATGCCCTTCCATGCCAAATTTTATGGACGTCATCAGCCACATAGTTATTAGAAGATTGGACATCCCTCAACAACTATACCTGATTCCGTTAGGCATTGAGCTAGAGGACAATGGTCATCCACACTCAATCCCCACCAATTGATCCTATATATAAATGATGATATTAATAGCTTTTTTTTGAAATAATTAGTTTTGGCTAATGTGACTTGTCTCTTGCCTAACATTATTCATGCTTTATTTTCTGACCATATGACAGGGACACCATAGCTAAACTTATTGGCTTCTCTCTACGTCGACGAAGAAGCCGGAAGAAGATGAATACGCAAAACAAACGCGCAAAATGAAAAACTACAAAACTACGAAAGCCTTCCGATCGTACAACTTCACTCCATTACAAACATCTAATGATCAGTTGCACGACAGTCGATTGGGGACCGATTCCATCAATCACTTCACGTTTGTAGCAAGCCAATCTTTCTTGCCACTGCCCTGATTCTTCTAAAATATTGCAATAACTGACTTCTCTGACCATGAGCGTTAACCACCAGCAACTTCACATGGGCAAAGAGCCAAAGACAGCATACTTGAGAATAGCTATGGTCACCAAAATCAGCGAGGAGAGGCACACATATATATATATATATATATAAAAACCAATATTGAATACGGAAATTGGCAAGGACGAGCCATCAATAAAACGATACAGATGTCTCATCGAGTTTTTTGCTTCCCTCTTCGATCCTCAAGATATATAGAGATGCTGTCAAAAAAAAGAAAAAAAACAGCCACAATAGTACTAGGACTGGTACAAATAGTTTTAAAAAGGGATCAATGATCGACTGCAGCACTGAAACTATGCATTAAATGATGCAGGCAGTAAACATCACATTAAATGCCAGCACCGAGGAGTAAGCCTCCAAATTTTCCTTTGCATTCTAGGCGTTTTAGTCAGGGACATGGTAGAATTTTATGGAATTGAACAGCTTCCTGGGCTCAAGGAACTTAAGCTCGATCAGGTCCCAAGTGATGTTGCATCTATGCTAACTTTTGCTCCATCAATTGCAGAAACACTGCCACATCTCACGCAGTGATTGTCAAAGGAACAAATAATTCAATCTATCTTTTATATGTAAGAACAAAAGCAAGTGGATATCACAGTTCTCCACTCCCTTCATTTAGATTTGGTGACTTCGTATTTCATTAAGATTGCACTATCTGAAATACGACCTATCCTAAAAAAAAGGAGGAAACTAAATCTAAGGCTTGGCGGGTCCTAGCCCGTCCTCATCCTCAGGTTGAATGTCTTCAAGGCCACTTAATTTATAGGCTTGGGAAATCTTTTCCTTCCACTTCTCAAAACCCTGAGCGTAGGCGTTGATGGCCAGCGATTGAATTCGAGTGGAAGCACGTGTTGGCCGTTTGCAAGCGAAGGGCGTTCGGCGTGAGTGGTGAGAGCCAGCGGATTAATTCATTGCATGGGGTCAGGCCAGCATGGTGGGACCGGAAGCGTTACTAAATTTATTGACGGTGAATCACCAATATATATCCTCAAATAAATGGCTAAATCCGTAAAGATTTAATAAACTGAAATTTAGAGTCATGCCCTTGGTTGACTGCAATTTAAGAATAGTATCCATTAGTTTTTTATATATAGATACAATCTTACCCAATAAATCTAGAAAAATTAAGAAACCAACCTTTGTTTGACTATAATTTAACAAATGGGTCAACCCATGAAATATGAAATAAAGGAAACAAAATTGATATCTTTAATTATATTTTTTTTTTTTAATAAAAAAATTATGATTTTATTTTATTATTTAAAAGGAAACTTTCAAGCAATGAATAAGGCTCCATTAAAACTTTGTCGGTCTAGAAAAAAACATTGCTTATCCATTTCCAGGGCATGTGTATTGCATGTGCTAAGCTCTAATCTACTGCTATGTAAAGAGAATTATTAGAATTGGACACACGAAACTACTCTTCAACAATGAAACCATTAAAGCATGCCACGTGCTTTGCCGGTATGGGATTGAAGCTGAAAACACGTACGTCTGTTTAGCACCTTGCCCGTAGTTACCGCTCGCTGGATGTCCGTGTGGCATAACGCGATACATGTTCTCGTGACCTCCGAATCATAAAACATCAAAGGAGGCAAATTAACATAAATGATGATATTAATAGCTTTTTTTGAAATGATTAGTTTTGGCTAACGTGCCTTGTCTCTTGCCTAACATTATTCATGCTTTATTTTCTGACCATATGACAGGGACACCATAGCTAAACTTATTGGATTCTCTCTACGTGGACGAAGAAGCCGGAAGAAGATGAATACGCAAAACAAATGCACAAAATGAAAAACTACAAAACCATGAAAGGCTTCCGATCGGCCAACTTCGTACTCCATTACAAACATCTAATGATCACTCACACGACAGTCGATTGGGGACCGATTCCATCAATCACTTCACGTTGGAGCAGGCCAATCTTTCTTGCCACTGCCCTGATTCTTTTAAAATATTGCAATAACCGACTTCTCTGACCATGAGCATTAACCACCAGCAACTTCACATGGGCAAAGAGCCAAAGACAGCAGACTTGAGAACAGCTATGGTCACCAAAATCAGCGAGGAGAGGCGCACACACACACACATATATATATATATATATATATATATATATATATATATATATAACCAATATTGAATACGAGAATTGGCAAGGATGAGCCATCAATAAAACGATACATATGTCTCATCGAGTTTTTCGCTTCCCTCTTCACTCCTCATGATATATAGAGATGCTGTCAAAAAAAAAAAAACCAGCCATAATAGTACCAGGACTGGTACAAAATAGTTTTAAAAAGGGTTCAATGATCGACTGCAGCACTGAAACAACTATGCATTAAATGATGCTGGCAGTAAACATCACATTAAATGCCAGCACCGAGGAGCAAGCCTCCAAATTTTCCTTTGCATTCTAGGCATTTTAGTCAGGGACATGGTAGAATTTTATGGAATTGAACAGCTTCCTGGGCTCAAGGAATTACTTAAGCTCGATCAGGTCCCAAGTGATGTGCATCTATGCTACGAGGGTCTTTGGAAAGACATCCCAACCATCCCAAAGAAACTTTTGCTCCATCAATTGCAGAAACACTGCCACATCTCACACAGTGATTGTCAAAGGAACAAATAATTCAATCTATCTTTTATATGTAAGAACAAAGGCAAGTGGATATCATAGTTCTCCACTCCCTTCATGTTGATTTGGAAACTTTGTATTTCATTAAGCTTGCACTATCTAAAAAACGACCTATCCTAAAACCTGATATACAACGAGGCATTGAGCAATAATAGTTTTTAAATTAAACTGGGCATTGAGCAATAACAATTTTTAAATTCTAGATTTGGAACTTTGTATTTCATTAAGCTTGCACTATCTAAAAAATGACCTATCCTAAAACCTGATATACAACAAGGCATTGAGCAATAACAGTTTTTAAATTAAACTGGGCATTGAGCAATAACAATTTTTAAATCATCTCTGATCCAAGCCATGATCCCGATCGGTGATGATCGATCAGATCGTTGTGAAGCATCCGATTGGAGACGATCCGACGGTTGAGATAGATCAAAGCCATGAACCGGATCGGCGATGATCGATCAGACCATTACGATGCATTCGATCAGAGATGATTCGATGGTTGTAATCGATCCGAGCCATGATCCAGATTGGCGATGATCGATCAGACCGTTGTGATCCATCCGATCGGCAAGGATCCGATGTTTGCGATCAATCAAAGCCATGATCCCGATCACGATGATTGATCGAACCGTTGCGATGCATCCGATCGATGAGGATCCAATGGTTGCGATCGATCCAAGCGATGATCCCGATCAGCGACGATCGATCAGACCATTGCGATCCATCCGATCGGTGATGATCCCACGGTTGCGATTGATCCAAGCCATGATCCCGATCGACAATGATCGATCGGACCATTGCGATGCATCCGATCAAAGATGATCCGATGGTAGCGATCGATCTGAGCCATGATCCTGATCGGCAATGATCGATCCGACCGTTACGATGCATCCGATCGGAGGTGATCCAATGGTTGCGATAGATCGGAGACATGATCCCAAAAGGCGATGATTGATCCAACCATTACGATGCATCCGATCGGAGATGATCCGATGGTTGCAATCGATCCGACCCATGATCCGGATTGGCGATGATCGATCGGACCGTTGTGATCTATTCGATCGGTGATGATCCGATGATTACAATCGATCCGATCCATGATCTTGATCGGTAATGATCTATCGATCGGTCCATTACGATGCATCCAATCAGAGATGATCCGATGGTTGTGATCGATCTGAGCCATGATCCTGATCAGCAATGATCGATCGAACCATTGTGATCCATCCGATGGGAGACGATATGACGGTTGTGATCGATCCGAGCCATGATCCTGATCGGTGATGATCGATCGATCGGATCGTTGCAATGCATCCGATCGAAGATGATCCGATGGTTGTGATCAATCCGAGCCATGATCATGATCAGTGATGATCGATCAGACCATTGCGATCCATCCAATCAGAGACGATCTGATGATTGCGATCGATCTAATCCATGATCCCGATCAGCGATGATCGATCAAAGCGTTGTGATATATTCAATCAAAGATGATCCGATGGTTGGGATCGATCTGATCCATGATCCTGATTGGCGATGATCAATCGATCGAACCGTTGCGATGCATCCGATCAAAGATGATCCGACGGTTGTGATCGATTTGAGCCATGATCCGGATCGGTGATGATCGATCGATCGGACCGTTGCGATGCATTTGATTGGTGATGATCTGACGGTTGCGATCGATCGGAGCTATGATCCCGATCGCAATGATCGATCGGACCGTTGTGATGCATCCAATCGAAGACAATCCGATGGTTGCGATCGATCCAAGCCATAATCCTGATCGATCCAAGCCATGTCCCTGGTACCCACATTTGCTTTCTTGGTAGAGCTTTGGCCATCAGCTTCCCGGCTACATACACCAGAATGTTGATCACCACTGGTGGTATGGAAACCACAGACTTGCAATAATTCATGAAAGTGTTGAGTATGGCAAAGACAATGCAAATGGGGATCCCTATAACCCATGTCCGTAATGTCAAGACAGGCAGCGTGTTATCGTTCGTGCACCGTCAGCCTAACCTCCTCAATGGGGGAATCATTAATCCCATCTGAAAATTACACATCAAGTTAATGGTTGCTCCATATACAGGTTGAGATTGAAACCAAAAGATGTGGATGAGAAAAAACTCCGGCTTTTTACCTTCTTCTTTTTCTGCCATGAAGGTCGGGAAGGTGAGATGGAACGTGTTCGTTTGATTTCTTCTCACATTCGGATGGATTTTTCTGAATTTTCAAGCGAAGCGTTTTATTAGAAATGCGAAGGCTGTTCATTAGTAATAAGAAATTGCTATCTATAGAATAGGGATTTAAGGAAAAAATTATTAATAGAATAATGATTTTGGTGAATAACAGCCAAACTTTCCAATGAAAACATAATTTAAGTTGTAGAAAGATTGCCTAGAGAATACCTCCAAAAAGAGGGAACGAGAGTAATTGAGATCAATACAAATCCTGATGAGATAGTGCTAGGCTGGTTTGATTTTAAATATTAATTGATGAGATAGTTCGGCAGGAATGGAAGAACACTATTTATAGAATAAGTTTTGGTACTCATAAAAAATTATAAAAAAATCATAAAAGGATATTTAAAGAAATATTTAGTACCTCAACTTTACACAAAAAGAAGGCTTTTAGAGACAGAAAAAAAACTCGAATATCTCCGCAAACTCATCAACTAGACCATCAAAGAATTCTTTATGCAATAAATTCTATAATGGCAAAGTGTTGTCTATATTTGTATAGTCGATATATGTCCCATTTTAAATAAAGAGATTTATTATTTTTTTACAAGTAATGCCTTTACATATAGTAATAATTTTTAATATTTAAAATAATTATAACTATTCATGCATGTATGGTGACTTGTACAATACAGTAACATATATAATGATCCCAATGCATATGTAAAGATATTGCAGTTACAGTGTTTCCTTCTTCCAAAACATTGTTGCTGCATAAAATTAAAGTATAAAATATTTTTTATTTTTTTTATTTTTCATAAGAGGCTATGTAAATGGGGTATTAAATATTCCTTAATGAATGCTTATGAGGCACATATAAAATGCTACTTGACATGCTCTTGAAGCATAAAAAATGACAAAATAGGCTAAACAAAAGTTTTCAAGCTAGTTAAAAAAAAAAAAATCTATTGTATGGCTCGATTCTAATTTGGCTCTATATAGCATGATTGGTTTGATTCTAAATCTCAAATCTTGAAATTAATCATGCTACAATTGGTTTTTAAGTTTTGACTTAAAACTAATCAAATCCAATCATGCCCATCGATACTTTCCAACATTGAGGCAGAGGGTTTAAGGGGATAAATACTTGAAATTGATATTGGAGTGATTGGATTTCCAATTTAGTAATCATCATGATAAATTAATAGGATCGCATATCTTTTTTTAGATGGAAAGAGAATTTTTTTCAAGGTCTTTTTATTTCATCTAATAATTTTATATTGAGTAGTAGTGCTATTTTACTGATTGCTCAGCTAATCAATCCTATTAAGGGTGTAATCTGAGCCTGACCGAGCTTGAGTTTAATTAAGGTTGGTTAAAAATAATTTCAAGCTAGAACTCTGGGTTCAATCTTAATTTGCTTGCAATTAAGCTTAGTTCAAACTTAATTTTAACGAATCAAAGCATAAGCTTATTACTTGATGCTGATGTTACTTTAGTACAAATCAATTTGATACTAAATAAAACCTGGTTCAAGATTGATGGAAGAATTGATTCTTGATTGGAAGATCTGGCCCATTGTCTCTTTCAGCCCAAAATCTGTTTCAGCCCAAAATTACAATAAATTGATATAAACATTAAAAAATTTACCATCAAAACCTTAATTCAGCAATGCATTATAAATGAAATATATAATATACCATTTAAATATACGCAAGACTTATGAAGCCAACTCTAATTGAGATGGGTTCATTAGCTTAGCTTCAAAATATTTTTGATCATGCTCTCCCCGTTCAAGCTTAGTTTGCTGTAAGGCCAAACCCGATTTGAGATTTTCTCAAGCCGAACCCAAGCTGAATGAGCCATTACTTGAGAGCCCTAGCCCAAATTAGGCAACAGAGGATTGTTGTTGTATAGAAGGAAAAGCGGTGCCATTATAGTTCCTGATTCCAACTTCGACATAGAACCAGCGAGTGAGAGGTTACTTGAGAGCCCTAGTCTAATGATTATTAGGCAATGGAGGACAATGTTTTGAAAACTGAACCGAACAACAAACTGGCATGGCATTTGAGTCGTGGGTCAATCGGTTCAAATGGATAAACTGATTTGGTTGAACCGAATGATGTATAATTAATTTTTAATTAAATAATATAAAAATAATAAAATATAAATATCAAACTATAGAAAAATATCTTTAAAACTTATATATCTATTCAAGAAAATTTTATATAATATTAAAACTATAGAAAAATATTTTTAAAATTATAGATGGGTTGTTTTGAAGTGCAAACCGAAGTAAAAAATTAAAAATCCAAAAAAACCAATCCTAATTTTATTTATCGAAACTAAAAGTCTAAAAACTAGGGTTGAACCGATTCTTCAGAACTTGATCGATTCAATGGATTTTTTGATTTTCATAGAGTTATATAAAAGTTAACTTTAATAAGAAAATCAGACCGGACTGATGAATGGTTTTCGGTTGGACTGGTTTGATTGGCTGATCCGGTCCAATTTTCAAAACCATGATGGAGGAGTGTTGCAGTATGCAAGGAAATGTGGTGCAATTAAAGTTCCTGATTCCAACTTTCGTATAGAACCAGTGGGCTAAGTAGGGATTGAACCTAATATATCATATACATCTTAAGTTGCCTATCATTCTTATTAAAAAATCTTAAGTATTAAATTTATTAATAAATGTTATATATATCTTTTTATTAAACATAATTAAAAAAATTAGCTGTTGAATATTAGACATATGTTGCACAAAAAATGGGTCCATTCTGATTGAGTTTACTTTGAACAGATTTAGGATAGGATCAATTTAGTTTCACATTCAATATCCTAGAACTAATATTGAATGGACAATAAAACGCTTTTCAGGACGCCAATTAGTTGCCCCTAGTGCACTGAAGCCAAGTTTGGTGATCATTTTAGGGATGCTAAGTGGCAAGCGTCCGCCAATCAGAAGGGACAGGGGGTGGAAGAAGTAAAGGCTCCACTCCAATAGGTCAAATGGGACCAATGTTTCCAACCCACAGCCTCAGGCCTCTCACGTGGTCTTGCCATACCTAAAGTGAAAAGCAGGGGCAGCGAACAACTCGTAACATAGAGAGGAACAAAAGAGAAACAGGGTTGTGTGCGCCAAACGTTGCAAATAAATTCCGAAGCTTGCAACTCGATCCCATCCTTGAAGCCCTTGTCATCTTAAGAACTTCATTGCATTCAGTTATCTTTGGATCTAAGAGGCCCGCAACATGATGCCATGCCACTTAGCAGGAGGTATGTTTTGCTCTCTCTCTACTCTCCCTCACGTGATTGATTTAATTTCCTTTCGTTGACCATAAGAGCGGAACCACTGGATACTGAGTCAGCACGGGCCCCGCTTGGACTAAATGATCGGCTGAGGACAGCGGAACCACTGTCTTAGTGACACGCGGAACATCGTGCGTGAAACTGGATGCTCGCCTGGATTACGGTTGCTTTCCTTCCTCATCCTGGCTGGATTCATGCTCGATCGAATGAAGTGGTTTCTCATCTTCTCTACACGATGCAGACGGAGGTGGTCTGCTTGATTTGGTGTACCTCCGGATTGGCCCGATGAAAGCCAAATCCGGTAAGAGAATTGGACTTGGACCCTTGAAAGGCTGACCAACGGCTTAGAGGATTCCACGTCAGTGATGGTAGAAGATGGCTGCATGGGATCTTAGTATCCAAGTTGGACTACTTATGATTATACAAAACTCAAGTTGCTTGTGAGAGCGTGAATCTAGCAATGCTCCCGGAACACAATAACTTCCAGTCAGGGAGGAGCGTCCCAACTTGAGTGGCCATGCCAACACATGGAGTATCAGTATGGGACTGGTGTGACCATGGAGACTGATCTTTGATTTTTCTCTATTAATTAAATTTGCTCGATGCAAGCATGTTTTGTCGTTTATGACGAAAGAGGGGAGGAAGGAACGGGGTGATATTCAAAGTGGATTAGTGTAGTTGAGCTTTGGTTAGGAAATTAAAATATTGATAAGGACCACAAAGTATAGGCATTATGCCCTTAATTATGATTAGGAAATTGGATGGATATGTGGAAGGAGACAATTTAAGCTTTTGAAGTCAATGACTTAATTTGCTAGCTATCATTCTGTTGGTTGGGCATGTGAATTGGCATATTTTGTTTGTATATATTACTAGTGTCTCTAGATAATTCAAATTGAAATGTAATCATGTTAGCACATGCCTAAATATTAAGACATAAGAAGAAGAAAAATTGCATGTCCATGAATTTTTTTTTTAATGAAAGAATAAAAAGGGTGTTTAACCATTGAATTAAAAAAGAATTGCCTTCAAACATTTCTGACTGTTGTGCTAGTTATCATTGTTAAAAGTTCAACTATATTCTTAAAAGAAAAGGAGAACCACACGGCGTGACGAATTCAACATACTTGAAATGCATAAACAAATTTTATAAATGAGTGCTTCTTTAATTTACTTTCTAACTTTTGGCCTCATTTTCCCTCTGAATAAGATTGTGGTGGATAATAAATTCGTTATCTTATAAACTATAAAATTTACTATAGATATGTCTAAGATTGATGACATATCTAGGCGGTTAAGAAATTTTATCCCGAAATTTTACTGAGCAAGGGAAAAATTCACTTAAGATTTCAATTATAATATTATAAACTAGTTGTAAACTCATTTGAGATTTCAGGTGCAACATTATAAACTTGGTGTGCCTCATATCTATATTTGCAGAATGCTGGATCAATTGGGTGAATTTTGTCGGGCTTAGGAAAGACATTCAAACAATGAGAAATAGCTGCTGATGATAACCACCTCCAATAAGTGAATTGATTGATAGGTTCAAATTTTATACAAACGTTATCACAAATAACCCTCTATCAAAAATTAATACTAGAAATTATCTCTTATATCAGTGATCCTCCACATCGCCTGCTTTCATAACGCTTTCACAAAACCACACATGTGCTCTTTGCCACGGTGGCATTTGCAGCCATCTTCACGGTGCCTGGTGGGAATAAAAAATATGGAGAGGCAGTGGCTGTCAATCATGCGGCGTTCAAAATACTTTTCATATTCAATGCCATTGCCCTGTTCACATCTTTGGCTGTGGTGGTGGTGCAGATAACGCTCGTGAGGGGGGAAACTAAAGCAGAGAGACGGGTTGTGGAGGTGATCAACAAGTTGATGTGGTTGACCTCTGCGTGCACCACCGTCGCATTCATCTCCTCTTCTTACGTTGTGGTCGGTCGGCATTCCCTATGGGCGGCCATCATGGTTGCACTAATAGGAGGGGTGATAATGGCTGGAGTTCTCGGAACCATGACTTACTACGTGGTGAAGTCGAAGCGTAGCCATTCGATCAGGAGGAGGGAGAAGAAGTCATCAAGGAGGAGTGGCTCCAGCTCATGGCAGCATAATTCTGATTTTTCTGAATCGGAGGTTGATAAAATTTATGCCATTTGAAGGAAGGTGGGTTTCTGATTCTTCGATGGCTGATTCCTTCTCTGTGCGGACGTTGTTGAGGTCTGCTGTCTAATGATTCATATTATATGTAATGTAATATTGTCCTCATACGACCACGGAACGACCATCATTCTGCCATGAGTCCATAAGATAAGATTTCGTGTATCTAGTCATGTTAAAATAATATCTCTATAACAAACTGGATGGATCTTTATATTGGCGGTCTCGCCATGAGATGGGATCTTTGTATTGGTGGCTTGATTTGGGCTGCAACTTTGTTCTTAGTGATAAGGATATCCATTGTGCTTTCTTCTTGGGATTAATATTACCGGGCATAGGAATCCTGGTGAGATTTCCTAGCTTGGCCAACGAGAACAATGTTTGTTTGATACGAGTTGATAGTGTTTAGTTAGTCCCATGAATTACTTATCATATGGGAGGTTTTTAGATTGGCTAGTGCATGTCTAAAGTCGTCTAGGCTCCCTATGGCAAGAGGAATTGATGTAATTTATGAGACTGGTGCAAACTATCAATCCATGCTTGACACATGGCAATGGATTTTTTTTTTCTTATCCAGTGATACCATTTTTCTTAGTGTAACAATGGTGGGACCTGTTCATCTTGGTGTTATAAATGTAATTCTCCGGACTCATAGCAGTCACCAAAAGTTTGAGAACCAAAACGAATTTTGAGTGAAAGTTTGATGACCAAAATATTTTGAGTGAAAGTTGGAGGTGTTAGAAAACTATTAACAATCTACACAATATTGCATAGAGTTAATAGTTAGGATCTTTTTTATTACCTCCAGCCATTGCTTTCGATCTGCATCTAGAAGATCTGAATTAGGATCTTGATCTTCCTCTCGATCGATCTCGATCTTCCTCTTGGTAAATCTTAATCTTCCCCTTGATCTGAATCAGCTGCAGATCTACCTCTCGGGATCTTGATCTACCGCTTCGGGACCTCTCGGGATCTTGATTGAGTGCTTCCAATCAATGAGCTATCGCACTCTGATGGTGTATGCCCTCAGGATATGCTCTTGATCAGGGACCCAATACCTCCGCTTCTTTCCGGTTTTTCTTTCGATGACATTGTGTTATCGAAATCCTTAGAAGGGATCTCTATTTAAAGAGATATCTTAACTTCCTTTCACCACCTACTCCCATCAAGTAGGCGTTTAAGCGTTTAACACTATTTAAGAGATTTCGTTACCACTCATTAACCAGTGGATGTGATAGAGAATTATTGATGATTAAGCTAAAATATGACCATCTTCTAAATGGGATACTACATTCTCCCACTTGGTCCGTATATTTTTATCTTAATTCATAATTCTCAATACTAAACAAAAACCAAATACATGAATCATAGCGATAGGTCCTCTATAATTGAGTATTATCTTCTATGTATTACAATGCATTCAATTTCTTTACCACTATTTCAAATGTGACAACATAACATAATTAATAAACCATATGTTTATTCAGAGTCCAAAAAAAAAGTTTGTCATTTCTCGAAAGTTAAATAATGTGTACACCTGAATGAGAAATAAACAAATAATTGAAATAAGAGTTTCTTTGTATAAATTATTATCCATGCAATTATATCATGGAACCAACTCCCATTCGTATCACATGATCCTTAAAATTCTTAATTGGCATGCCTTTAGTCAAAGGATCAGCTATCATCAATTCAGTGCTAACATGTTCTATGGCCACTTTATTTTCTTTAACACGTTCTCTTATGGCTAAATACTTAATGTCGATATGTTTACTTCGATTACCACTCTTATGGTTTTTAGCCAAACATACAGCAGCTGAATTGTCATAGTACAGTTTAATTGGCCTAGCAATAGAGTTAACAATTCTAAGCCCTGAGATGAAACTCTTCAACCATACACCTTGTGATGTAGCCTCAAAACAAGCAACGAACTCCGCTTCCATAATAGAGGTAGCAGTCAAAGTCTGCTTTGCACTCCTCCATGATATGGCTCCATCAGCTAATATAAATATAAATCCTGATGTTGATTTTCGAGAATCAATGCAGCCAGCAAAGTCCGAATCTGAGTAGCCCTCTATCTCCAAATGATCAGTTCGTCTATACATGAGCATGTAGTCCTTGGTCCCTTGAAGATACCTCATAACCTTTTTAGCAGCTCTCTAGTGGTCTAAACCTGGATTACTCTGATATCTTTCCAACATTCCTACTGCAAATGCAATGTCTAGTCTTGTGCAAACCTGAGCCTACATTAGGCTTCCAACAGCTGAAGCAAATGGAATGTTGTGCATCTGTTCCTGTTCAAGTTCATTTTTAGGGCACTGGTTCAAAGCGAACTTGTCACCCTTCACTATAGGTGCAACACTTGGTGAATAATTTTTCATTTGAAATCTCTCCAAGACTTTATTGATATAAGTTTCTTGAGACAATCCTAAAATGCCTCGAGATCTTTCTCTATGGATCTTAATGCCAATGACATAAGATGCCTCACTCATATCTTTCATATCAAAATTTTTGGAGAGAAATTATTTCACCTCATATAGCAACCCTTTATCATTGGTTGCAAGTAGAATGTCATCCACATATAGGATCAAGAAATAAATTTTGCTCCCACTAACCTTCTGGTATATATATTGATCTATGATGTTCTCTTCAAAACCAAAGGAAGAGATCACATCATGAAATTTTAAAATCCACTGACGTGAGGCTTGTTTCAATCCATATCTGGATTTCTTAAGCTTGCAAACCAAATGCTCACTATCACCAGAGGAAAATCCTTCAGGCTGTTTCATGTAAACCTCTTCCTCTAGATCTCCATTAAGGAATGCAGTTTTTACACCCATTTGATGTAACTCAAAATCAAAATGAGCTACCAATGCCATAGTTACTCAATCAAGATCCCGAGAGGTCCCGAAGTGGTAGATCAAGATCCCGAGAGGTAGATCTGTAGCTGATTTAGATCAAGGGGAAGATCAAGATTCATCAAGAGGAAGATCGAGATCCATCGAGAGGAAGATCAAGATCTGATTCAGATGTTCTAGAGGTAGATCGAAAGCAATGGCTGGAGGTAATAAAAAAGATCCTAACTATTAACTCTATGCAATATTGTGTAGATTGTTAAAGTTTTCTAACAGTTGGAATTAGAGCTATCGCACTCTGATGGTGTATGCCCTCAGGATATGCTCTTGAACAGGGACCCAATACCTCTGCTTCTTTCTGGATTTTCTTTCGATGATATTGTGTTATCAAAAGCCTTTGAAGGGAATATATCTTAACTCCCTTCCACTGCCTACTCCCATCAAGTAGGTGTTTAAGCATTTAACACTATTTAATCCACCACAGGCGTTTAAGCGTTTAACACTATTTAAGAGATTTTATTACCACTCATTAACCAGTGGATGTGATAGAGAATTATCCGACGATTAATTAAGCTAAAATAGGACCATCTTCTAAACGGGATACTACAGGAGGACCAAAAGAAGATTTATAACTGTTGTAAGCTGAACAGTATACGGTGACACGATGTCGGCACCCTTCTTCCGTGGCTGCTGCAATGGAGGAAGTAGTCGCCCGGGCACGTCGGATGTTGGCCCCCGTGGGCTGGGTATGTGCCTCCGCGAAGCCACAGCGCTCCACGAGGCAGCGGTGCATCTGCCGCATGTCTCGGGTGGTCGAAACCCGCAAGCAACGCCTTCTTCACGGGGGACCGGCTCTGCTCCGACCCAGGAATCCGGGCCTGTGGAACGGCCAGCAGCGTCCACTGGGTTCGAATTCGTTCTTTCGGACATGTAGCATGCTCCGCGTACCGGCTCGGGTCTTCGGCCCCGTGCGTGGCAAAGGGGCAAAACCGACGCATAGGACACACTCTCACTTCATTGGTATGTTGTGTTTATTTCTTATTTAATGTATAATATATATACTTTCCACTCTTTTTTTTTTTAATGCACCTGCATTGAAAACTAAGACTGCGTTTAATTTTCTAAAATAAATTAAAGACATTCAAAGACTTCAAGTTGTTGCCCAAGTCGTCCCGAGCCTATTCCCTCGATTTTCTCTTTTTTTTCTTCCGGGTTGTTTGAAAATTTTACTCTGTTGGAAAGAGTCAGGAAGCTACAAAAATATTAAATGATGGCATACTATATCTAGTTCCTTAAATATAGTTAATCGTCCCGCCACGGAGGCACATCATGTGACACTTTTAGAATAGGACATTTAATTATTTTAAATCATTAGTCTAAATCTGTTTTCTAGGTTTTAAAAACTCTACTGCTCCATCAACGAGTCATCTTGGCATATTGCAAAGATCGATTCAATGTTTCCTATAATTTTATTGTCTTTCTTCAACTTCTCACCGGAACCTGTCAACTATATATTACCAAAAGTAGATCCATATTGCGTGAAGTCAACAAAAGATCCAACGTAAAAGAAGAAAAAAAAAAAGAAATCTTATGATTCTTTCAAATTTTGAATATTATTTTTCTCTCTTAAGACACCTTCAAAAGTGATTGAAGCTAACAACTAATTCAACCATCTAACTTATTTTTTAAATGGCAATACGAGCAGGCCAGCCCAAAGGCCCGTTTGAGCCGGATCTTTCAACCATCTAACTTTGCTGTTGGGCTGTCCCAATTTAAACTCCATAAAGGTGCTATCAAAATGACTAGTGTTTGGAGACAAACTGTGCATCCACGCAATGGTAACAATCACAATGTGCTCTAATGGACCATGCCACACAAAAAAAGTCATTTGAAAAGATTGTAACACTATTTCATGATTACTGATGAGTGTTTTTTTTTTTTTTAATGTTATTCATTAGGATATGGCCATTATCATCTATCACACTTCATTCAACTTTTCTTTACGACATAAAGATTAGAAATCCAAAGGGAATAAGAATAGGTGTGTTTTTTTGTTTAATTACCCAGCCATGATATTTGGCAATGCCTTTGACGCTTACGGTATATGCACCCATAAAGCTAAAGCTTTTAATGAATTCAATGATTACATTAATTGGGACGTTGCTTTGTTTCCTCTCAAATAAGATGCCGCTTTGTTATGGCCATGGTTATTCGCATATATAACATAAAATAGCAATATAATAGCTAGAAAAAAATACTCAATGGACAGATGTATTATTGTTAGATTTTAATTTTGCAGTCATACATTTCAGAATAATATATTTTAAAGTAATATTAGTATCCATGTGATAAACAAATAGTTTGATTATAATGGTTATATATGGACCGCTTAAATATCAATATACATATCAATATTCTCTTGTGCAAAAATAGACATATTAGTGATGCATTTGAAATGAGTTGAGGCAGTAGGGAATTTTATGAAGAAAAATTGAAATTTAAAATAACTATTATAAAATTATAAAGAAGTATAAGTAAAAATAATAGTCATTATAGGAAATGATGGGAATATTTTTCATATCATTCATCTTAATAACAAAGTGAGGGGTGGTTGAAAAAAAAAGGTGAAAATATGTTTTTGGTCCTTAAACCTTCACTTAAAATTTATTTTAATCCTTAAACTTTTACTTGTTATAGTTTAATCTCTTATATTTTAAAAATATTGTATTTGTAACATTTCATTATATAGGATCAATTAAAATTGATGGAATAAATGATAGGTCATATTGATAAAAACATGAATTAGTTGATAGAATGACATATTATGAGCCATTCTATTCATTTGAATTGGCTCTATGTCACAAGATGTAGGGAACACAATATTTTTAAAATATGAGATTGTAATAATTAAAAGTTTAAAGATCAAAATAAATTTTAAAAAAAGTTTAAACATCAAAAGCATATTTTAGCCTAAAAAATTATAATGATTATTATAAATAGGTTTTTTTATGACGTTATTTGCTATATGTAAATGATGTCGTCACCAGATTGGCAGAGCTGATTGGCAGAGCTTGTCAGGCTTGAGCAGCCAGAATTTGCTGGGTCTATCTCTCACGTCTCTGCGGAGGGTCCAAATCGTACAAGCAGTCTGAGCCGCTGGGCTGTATGGGTGGTTCCTACAAGAAATTCTATCCGAGTGGCCGACTGAAGATCCTATCCGAGTGGTCACTGAAGGTCCTACAAGAAATCCTACTTGGGTGGCCGCACATAAGCAAGCCAATTCATCATAGTTCGCCCATGGTCCCACTAATAACTCCAATGGTGCATTTTGAAGTTCGTCCACTTCCCTCACATGGTCATTCTCCCAAGCATCGCATCAGTCGCCGCGTTGTTGCATTGCATGTGGCCCACTTGCTGCCCAATGGAATGAAAGACTATGTAGTCAATATGAAATAATTTACAAGACACATGCTTCATACTCATATAAACCAATCCGTAGAATGGAATGGATTTATTTCACGGCTATGCCTTTGACTATCCAAAATTTGAATGAACTCAACAGTCATCACGGTTCACCAGTGTTAAAATCAGGATTCGGGTCCTCTGCCACATGGCCCATAAAATTTGCATGAAGTCCCTTTCCTTCTATCATTAGCCTTGATATTTCCAAGATGCTGTGTAACAGTCATTAAATTTATTTGAGTGGGAATTGAGATCCGGCAACCGAATGAAATTTTATACTTAATTTCCATTGATTAAAATTTCATTTTCTTCTATGGTTGAGAAACATGCATTCAGCGTTTATTCTTCAATTCTATACACATTCTCAATAGAAGGAGCAGTGCTCAAATCCTAAATAGTCACTTCTACTATCATTTGTATGATTCACATATCTTGTCGCCATTATCCGAAAAATCACATCTTGTACCAATGCAAGCAGCCCTCCCTCCCCAATAAATCACCAAATAGTAGCATCACGTGGTGAGCTTTATAATGGGATCAAACTCTGACATTTCACGTCACATGACAACACTACCAACCAACAAAAACTCTTTTCCTCCTTTATTTTTTATTTAAATATTTCAAGGTACCAACTTACTTCATTTACACCTTTATCATAGACATTTCATTTCCATTAATCAAGTCAGGCAACTTTGTGTATGAACCTTTAAATTTCTACTTTTAACCGATTTTAAAAGTCTTAATTTGAATTTATCTTACTCTATTAATTAATAATTTAAACTATATCTAAGTGCTAGCAAATGGACTAGGTATACAAATAATATTACAAAATACTAACTTTTTCTTATGTAAATTAACTTGTAAAAATGAATAGGCAAAAGCACGTATAAAAAGGAAAAAGTCAAATAATTTAATACTTATTTCCATAATGATTTATCACTTTTAAGAATAAATTATTTTACTTTTTTTAATGCTATCTGAATCTGTGTCAAATTTTAAAGCATGAAATAAAATTGATTTTATTTTTTAAAAAGGTTAAATCGAAAAACATAAATGAACTAATTTATTAAATCTATAACTTAATCGTATCCCAACCAATTATAAAAATGAACCTGATAAAAACTTATTATTTTATCTAAATCTGATCCAAAATTAAAATAATTTATTTTTATAAAAATAAAATAAATTAAATTGTATTTATATTTTTAAAAAATAAAAGTATAATATAAATTATAACAGTTGAAAATATAATAATTTGTATAGTCTTTAAAAATATTTTTAATTCAAATTTGATTCAATTTAAATTAAATTTTAAATTTTAAAAAACTAAAATAAAATCGTATCTGATTTTTCAAGGGCAAAGGAAGGTAGATTTAGTTTAATCATCACACCTTGGACTTGGAGCGGGGCAGCATGTGATGCGTCTCCACTACTCTCTTGATTTATTATGATATGATGTAAAATCGCTACCGAGAAAAGGACGGTAAAACATGGCACCTGTTGTGCCATCTTCCAACGCACTGCGCTATAGGGGGTGAGAGCGAGTATATAGGAAGCAGACAGACTGGCTTTTTGAAGGGTTTCAGAAGGGAAATTATTTGGCCCACGCTTTTTCCTCAATAGCCCCCCACCCCACTTAAAAGGGACATATTTGTCCCTAAAAAATTTGGACCAAAATACCCCCAGGTCAAAACAGCCCCCCTCCTCCCTCACTCCGTATCAAAACACCCTCGGATCCGACCATTTGAAGCTTGGTTGAAGAGATTTCAACTTATAATCGAGCAATGGACAAGCAACTAGCAATTTTGGAAGGTTCAATGGTCGCAAAGATTGGTTTATATCCCGTCGTCGAATTTTTTTTCCCTGTTCGTGAGTTGTTCGGCCCTGTGTGACCGAACAGGTCAAATCTGTTCGGCAACACAGGGCGAACTGAGTCAACATGTTTGGCCTGGTGGGCCAACAGATTCCTTCTGTTCGGCAACACAGGGCCGAACAGAACTAATTTTGTTCGGCATGCTTGGCCGAACAGAGTCTCTGTTCGGCCAACCAGGGCTGAACAAAGACTCGACCAAATGTGGAGCGAGGGGGCAGAGAGTGTAAAAGGGGGAAGGGGTAGTTTAGGTATTTTTTTAATTTAGGGGGCTACTGAGTAATTTTGGGGGCTATTGAGTAAAAAAAAAATTGAGGGGGCTGCTGAGTAAAAACGGCGGGCCAAATAGAATTTCCTATTTCAGAAGCTTTTTGATTTCCACCTTCCAAAGAGTAGGGGCCAATGGTGGGGGGAAAAGAAAAGGGCCAGTGTTACTTCATCACAATAAAAATTGAAATGTCGCTTCACTCTATTTTGGTGCAGACCCAGCCAGTTTCAACTTCACCCGCGCTCAATTCGAGTTGCATCTTCTCTTTGCAATGTGGATAAAATTGATTTAACTATCTGTTTACCATGTGTGTTGCCACATAATTTTTAAAGGGTCTCAGAAGCTTTTTGGTTTCCACCTTCCAAAGAGTAGGGGCCCATGGTGGGGGGAAAAGAATGGCTTATGTCATTCCTGACGTGATAGCGGTGGTCCGCTTGCCCGTATATTTGGCGAATAGTCAAGGAATTTTTTCTTTTATTTTTAATGCAGAAGCCGCCAAGTAATCAGGAAAAGATCTATTTGAAGATTACTTCTGATATTTTCTCCCATATTTACACATTAAATATTTTTTTATATTTATATTTTAATTTCTAAAATTTTATAATTATTATTTGCACGTAAACTAGATTACCTAAATGTAAAAATAAAATCTTTAGATATTTTTATTTCCTCATCCTCAAAATTATTAATCTCTTAACACGTGGCCCTTCGTATTTGATTCTCCAATGGATATATTATAATGAAATAAGGATATTTTTATCTCTTTATGATCCTAGTTAATCTTAAAATCAATAAAATTATGGAAAGATTAATTTATACAAAAATGTGCCTTTATGTTAATTTTTATATAAATGTTAAGAAAATATGCCTTTACGTTGCTTCCAATTCACGTTCCAGTCAACATCTCTCACGTCGTAGTTCACTACAGAGCAGCATGAATGCCTTAAAGCACGTTTGTCTTTTAGCTCTTGCAGGAATATTATTTTTGGACATGTCGGACATATACTTTAGATCATTATAGAGCAGCATGAATGCCTTAAAGCAACTTAAATTCAAATTTTCATTCAACATTTTTAATTTCATTTAAGTAATTAATCGTAAGTTGATAAAACTATAACTTTTAAAATATATTAATAGACACTAAGGTATTGCAGTTAAAGATCCACTAAAAATCTAAATATTTGGGTATAGTTAAGCAAAATAGATGAAGGATGCAGTTGTTGATATGGAAAAAAAATTATTTTAACTAATAGTTTATTCAATGAATTAAAAAATTATTTAGAGTGAATGATAAGAAAATTTATGTGGTTTAGTTTTTTAATGTTTGGATGGATCAAATTGAGGCCAGGTTAGGCTTTTTTTTGGTTAAGCCAATGTAGTTCTAGAGGATTTATGGGTCGTGTTAGGCTAGCTTTGGTTAACAAACATAAACTAGGATAGGATCCAAATTTTAGATTGAGTCCTATATTTTTGAATCTGCTACAACCTATAGCTCTTCCAATGCAGATGAAGATGGGTCTAATATAGCTACGAATGGGTCAGGTCATTATTTGACCCAACATATTTGGTCATCCCCATCTTCATCTTAAAAACTTTCAATCTTCTTATATTTCAATTTCTTGTGTACCTTTCCATTATCATGGGTCAGTTAAAATGATTGGAGGATCTTTACGGGGAAAATTACGAACTAGACATCAAGTTTAATTTTACCACTCTAAAATTGAATCCCTTAGCATGGTAGATAAAAGAATTTAATGGACTTGCAGTGCTGAAGGTCAAATAACAACATGTACAGAGAAAGGCCATTCCCCCCAATGCGGCAACTCTTCCTTTTAAGATGTTATTTAGTCCGGCCCCCTTCTTTGGGTTTGTTTGTTGACCATGCTCGTAATGTTTGCACCAGTGACTCACCGCCGGGTGGATTGGACGCTGGTCAAAAACCATGACCGAGAAACAACCATAAAATCAAAGAGAATTGTAGTACCCAGTTCCCGGTTCATGTGAACCAGGTTCAGGACTTGGTCCTGTGCTGTCCGATGCTTCGCTCTCAGCAAAGCGCTTCATTTTCTGGACCCCTTAAACTGAAGCATTACGCAGGGGATTATATATGTGATGGAGGGAGACTCCCTCCATCATCCTGGCTTCCATTTCCTTCAGGTAATTCCCCTGGCCTCTGAGAGAGAGAGAGAGAGAGAGAGAGCATGAGAGAGAGAGAAGAGAAAGAGAGAGAGAGGGAGGCCAGCCGATCCTTGGTTCAGGCCCGGCGGCGTGCTCGCTGCCTCGTCGGGCCTGAGCTTCGACCGGCGACCCCGTCGGCACCGGAGGAGGTGTCCGATGGGTGGTGGTGGAGAGAGAGAAGAGAGAGGGTCAATCGGCCCCTCTCTCACCCGGTGGCGGAAGCCGGCACTGACTGGTTCGGGCCCGGCGGCATGCTCGCCCTCGCCGGGCCTAAGCTCGGGCCTGTCACCTCCACCGGCGCCGGGCGTGCGTTCGGTGGAGGTCCGGCTGGCCAAGGTGGCCGGCTGTGCAGCCGGCACAGTAACGTGCCGCACGGATGTGAGAGAGAAATAGAGAGAAATTGAGAGAGAGAGGAGGAGATTGGTGGCCGGCCACCGGCGGTCGGCTCTGGCCCGGCCACCGGCGGTCGGGCCGCCCTCAACTTGGCCGGCGGCGGCCCTAGCCGCCGGTGTGAAACCCGTCCCCTGTTTGGTGAAACAGGGGATCGGGATCGGGCTGTTGGGATGAAACGGGCCAGCTGGGCCGGCTGGTTCAGGGCCTATTAGGCCGTTCCTGGAGCCCTTTTGGGGAGGGATTTTGGGCCCTATATCGGGCCGAAAATGAGAAATAATTATATGGCTAGAATCTGGGTTAATTCTAGTTTCTTGGGGTATTTTTACTTTTCCAATTGGGTGTGTATAGCAGGAGATGTTCGAGCCCAAAGTTGGGCCCGTGAACTAGTCTGGGTAGAATTCTAAGGGTCATTCTAATATTCTTATTCTAATAATTAATTGTGTAAAATGATCCTGTAGGTGCTCAGACATCTGACTAGCTGATATATATACCTGTTGGATTGCGTACTGAGGTAAGTAAGCCAGTTATCAGTATTTAATAAATTATTCATTATATGAATATTGAAATTGTGAATTACATTGTGACATGAAGAATTGTTATGGATATTGGCTAAATTGTAAGTAGATGAATATTATGAATACATTGTTGTTTATGTGCTATGATTGAGAATGATTTCATATGTGGATGCTATGCATGAGAGATGCAGTTATTATGATATGGATGTGATATATTACATGCAATTGTTAAGTAAGTATAATCCACTGTTTATGCAATATAAAGATGTTATTGATATGTTAGTGCATGATGTGAGGTACTGTTATGTGTCGCCGCGGTTTTCCTTTATCATGTCATACCACACACACATCTAGAGTATGTGTTCTGATGATTTATGCCACACACACATCTAGAGGATGTGTTCTGATGATTTATGCCACATACACGTCTAGAGGATGTGTTCTATTTATTTATGCCATTCACACGTCTAGAGGATGTGTTCTGCTTGGTTCGAGATGGCATCACGCATCTAGAGAATGTGTTCTAAGTTACTATGAGGTGGCATCACACATCTAGAGGATGTGTTCTGCTTGGTTCGAGGTGGCATCACACATATAAAGTATGTATTCTGGTGGATTATGATATGGCGTGACCCTGGTATCTGGACCCTTTCAGTAGGGGGATGCTTGTTGGTTCACTATTGGGATATTGCAGGGCCGTGGGTCACATTTGCAGCTACCATTGAGGGTATAAACAGTGGGTTTACTTTCATTGCATGTTTGAGTATTTGTGGAATGTTTAAGCATGCAAATCATTTATGTGCTTATAGATTGTTATGCTATGAATTGACTGTATAACGTGGCTTACTTATTGAGTGTAAGCTCATAAAAATTTTACAATGTTTTTGTCAGAGCCACGAGATTGAAGATGGATGGTTGGGGTGATGGATCTTCTATTAAATAAAACAAGACTCATTATTTTGTTGTAACCCCAGTATTACTTATGTGTAGGGCTTGATGCCCAACTTTATTATTGTGGTGTGTAAGGGTTTGTAACCCAAAACTTTTAATATTCAGTGATAATTTGGCTTGGTTATATATATAATAGTGTTATGTATAAAAAATTTTGTGACACCTTGCATGCCCGGCATGCGGCGGGTTGTCACCCTAGCCCGATATTGCGTCTGGGGCGTGACAGAAATAGTTGCCGATTGCCTAGTTTCAGATTGGGACTTTAGCATGCTTAGCAGCTACATCTACGAAAGCTTGAATTTGGCACCGAGGCTTCAATATACTCGCTAGGCACAGCATCAACGATCAAAAGGAACATGTGGAGCACCGTCGTTGGCGGACGATCCCATCGTGCCACCACCATCTCTCATGCTGTTAAGGGCCCGAGAGGCAATGGCCATGTGAAATGATCCAGAGCTGGTCCCCACTCACCACACCCATGTTTAGATTCACAATGTTCAAATTCACAATAAGTTATAACTTAAATTTATTTACTATCAATACATTTATGCTCAAATTTTTAAAATTATATAAATTTAATTTGTTAATAAATTAATTAAAATCTCAAATAGACTTGGTATTATAAAAAGCATCTAGCTTAATTCAATCCCGAATTTCAATCCAATCGTGCCTGGGCCATCATATCACCATCAAGAAAATGCATCGACAAAAAAAAAAAAAAAAGTAGGGAAGCAAGCTGCTGCTTTCAAATGGTTGACGTGAAAGGACAAGAAATAAGCAAGCTGATGCTTTCAAATGGCTAACCTAAAAGGACAAGGAGAGAAGCAAGCTGCTGCTTTCAAATCGATTGCCATCTGTTTGACACTCGCAATTACTACTTAACGTTGACTGCTTGGCCCATTGGATGGCACTGGTATGAAAGGATGTTGGGCATGCCATTGCTAAAGGTGGACGCTGGACTCGTCATGCCGCTCATGGGCCATGCTCGATCCGGCATGGTTGGATCATGCCTGGCACGGCCCACCAAGGAATATTTTAACATGATGAATGTACAAAATGCTGAGATGGGCATAAGATGTTAAGACTAATGGATGATTGAAAAATGAATAAAACACTCATGTTATTTGCCTTATCCCACCTTCTATATTTACATGAATTATGTTTCAACATAAGATGTTAAGACTAATGGACGTTGAAAAATGAATAAAACACTCATGTTATTTGCCTTATCCCACCTTCTATATTTACATGAATTATGTTTCAAGTTAATATAAATTTTCTTAAAATTAGAATAATTTTAATTCTAACAATCTTGTTCTTTAATAGTAAAAATTAGTTTATTTTAACAAATTTTATATTTCAATGGCAAAGATTAGTTTTTAATCCTAATAAGCTTTTGGCTTAGTATTGTTCTTAATATGCATTTTTTTTCTTTCTTTTCTTTTCATTATTATTAGTTATTCAATATTAGGATTGCTTATATCCAATGCATTTGATCTAAATTGAAAATGTGCTATTTTGTATATAATCTCCCATCATCATATTTTTAGCTTTTACTGCTACCATCTCAATGCTTTATAGCACCATCTTAAAATTTTTTTCTTATCTACCAAGCCAATTAGGATAGTTCATCAAATTATCCTTATGTACCATTAAAAATGTATTTGAGTTGCCATATACTATCATCTTAACATTTTATTTTCATATCCATCAAGCAAATTAAAGTTTTCTATGAAGTCATTATATATTCAAATGAAAATTTTAAATAAGTTCATTTGTTTCTTTCTGATATAATTATCCTGTTAGAAATTGATCCTCACATCCACTGTTGTGTCTCATGTAAGCAAGATTCCAAAGATTGGCTCTACTTACTTGTTCATCACTCAAGTACAAACGAACTATCCATGAATTGTATTGTGTCTTACCACCATGAAGTCTTAATGTATCACCTGTGCTGCACCGTGCTCAATGATTGGCTTGTGTCATGTATATGCAAATATATATATATATATATATATATATATATATATATATATATATATATATATATATATATATATATATATATATCCTTGGTATGCTCGTATGCACCACACGCAAGCTGCTCTGCCCCCGATGCAGCAAGACATTCTCTACCATTAGCATAGTAAGCTCAAGCGTTGGTTTGAATCTCTTCCAAAATGACCCATGGTTGAGAAATTTTATACTTAATTTCCATTGATTAAAATTTATTTTCTTCTATGGTTGAGAAACATGCATTCAGCATTTATTCTTCAATTCTATAGACATTCTCAATGGAAGTAGCAGTGCTCAAATGCTAAATAGTCACTTCTACTATCATTTGTATGATTCACATATCTTGTCGCCATTATCTAAAAAATCACATCTTGTACCAATGCAAGCAGCCCTCCCTCTCCCAATAAATCACCAAATAGTAGCATCACGTGGTGAGCTTTATAATGGAATCAAACTCTGACATTTCACGTAGCATGACAACACTACCAACCAACAAAAACTCTTTTCCTCCTTTATTTTTTATTTAAATATTTTAAAGGTACCAACTTACTTCATTTACACCTTTATCATAGGCATTTCGTTTCCATTAATCAAGTCAGGCAACTTTTTGTATGAACCTTTAAATTTCTACTTTTAACCAATTTTAAAAGTCTTAATTTGAATTTATCTTACTCTATTAATTAATAATTTAAACTATATCTAAGTGCTAGCAAATCAACTAGGTATACAAATAATATTACAAAATACTAACTTTTTCTTATGTAAATTAACTTGTAAAAATGAATAGGCAAAAGCATGTATAAAAAGAAAAAAGTAAAATAATTTAATACTTATTTCCATAATGATTTATCACTTTTAAGAATAAATTATTTTACTTTTTTTAATGCTATCTGAATCTGTGTCAAATTTTAAAGCATGAAATAAAATCAATTTTATTTTTTAAAAGGGTTAAATCGAAAAACATAAATGAACTAATTTATTAAATCTATAACTTAATCGTATCCCAACCAATTATAAAAATGAACCAGATAAAAACTTATTATTTTATCTAAATCTGATCCAAAATTAAAATAATTTATTTTTATAAAAATAAAATAAATTAAATAAGTTGTATTTATATTTTAAAAAATAAAAGTATAATATAAATTATAACAGTTGAAAATATAATAATTTGTATAGTCTTTAAAATATATTTTAATTCAAATTTGATTCAATTTAATTAAATTTTAAAATTTTAAAAAACTAAAATGAAATAGTATCTGATTTTTCATTGTTCAGTGGCGAGGTTGGGTGGGGCAAGGTAAGGTAGATTTAGTTTAATCATCACACCATTGGAGCGTGGCAGCATGTGGTACGTCTCCACTGTCATCTTGATTTATTATGATATGATGTAAAATTGCTACCGAGAAAAGGACGGTAAAACATGGCACCTGTTGTGCCATCTTCCAACGCACTGTGCTATAGGGGGAGAGAGCGAGTATATAGGAAGCAGAAAGACGGCTTTTTGAAGGGTCTCAGAAGCTTTTTGATTTCCACCTTCAAAAGAGTAGGGGCCCATGGTGGGAGGAAAAGAACGGCTTATGTCATTCCTGACGCGATAGGCGGTGGTCCGCTTGCCCGTATATTTCGGCGAATAGTCAGTAGTCGGGGATTTTTTTTATTATTTTTAATGCAGAAGCCGCCAATTAATCAGGAAAAGATCTATTTGAAGATTACTTCTGATATTTTCTCCCATATTTACACATAAATTTTTTTATATTTATATTTTAATTTCTGAAATTTTATAATTATTATTTGCACATATGCTAGATTACCTAAATGTAAAAATAAAATCTTTAGATATTTTTATTTCCTCATCCTCAAAATTATTAATCTCTTAACACGTGGCCCTTCGTATTTGATTCTCCAATGGATATATTATAATGAAATAAGGATATTTTTATCTTTTTATGATCCTAGTTAATCTTAAAATCAATAAAAATTATGGAAAGATTAATTTATACAAAAATGTGCTTTTAAGTTAATTTTTATATAAATATTAAAAAAATGTGCCTTTACGTTAATTCCAATTCATGTTCCAATCGGCATCTCTCACGTCGTAGTTCCATTATAGAGCAACATGAATGCCTTAAAGCACGTTTGTCTTCTAGCTCTTGCAGGATATTATTTTTTTGCACATGCCGGACATATACTGTAGATCATTATAGAGCAGCATGAATTCCTTAAAGCAACTTAAATTCAAATTTTCATTCAACATTTTTAATTTCATTCAAGTAATTAATCTCATCATGCATGCCTTTACTTTTTAACAGTCGAAAACACTGCCAACCATATGTTATTTCAGAAATTCTATCTTAAAAAAAGCGGAGTTATTTTAGTCTCAAGCCAAATACAGCCAAAATGTTCGGGCTGGGCACCTTGATCACTAGGATCCACTCGATTGTAACACTACTAGATCTCTGGAGGGTGCCTAAAGAAACATCGATCTGGTTTTATATCCACAAACAGTTTGGGATAAAAGTAAAACAGGGAATACATATAGCTGTCTTGAGAGAATGCCCATTTTCAATGTAAATTGGAGTATATAAGTGCTTAACAAGACCAAAGATATATTTCTAGATCAACAAGTGATGTTCTCGTATTAAAAATATCCATGGAATTGAAAGCGATTCGCTTTGACTGCACTCTCCATATCAGAGAGAGAGATGCCCTTCCATGCCAAATTTTATGGACGTCATCAGCCACATAGTTATTAGAAGACTGGACATCCCTCAACAACTATACCTGATTCCGTCAGGCATTGAGCTAGAGGACAATGGTCATCCACACTCAATCCCCACCAATTGATCCTATATATAAATGATGATATTAATAGCTTTTTTTTGAAATAATTAGTTTTGGCTAACGTGACTTGTCTCTTGCCTAACATTATTCATGCTTTATTTTCTGACCATATGACAGGGACACCATAGCTAAACTTATTGGATTCTCTCTACGTCGATGAAGAAGCCGGAAGAAGATGAATACGCAAAACAAACGCGCAAAATGAAAAACTACAAAACTACGAAAGGCTTCCGATCGGCCAACTTCACTCCATTACAAACATCTAATGATCAGTCACACGACAGTCGATTGGGGACCGATTCCATCAATCACTTCACATTGTAGCAGCCAATCTTTCTTGCCACTGCCCTGATTCTTTAAAAATATTGCAATAACCGACTTCTCTGACCATGAGCGTTAACCACCAGCAACTTCACATGGGCAACTTCACATGACCAAAGACAGCAGACTTGAGAACAGCTATGGTCACCAAAATCAGTGAGGAGAGGCATATATATATATATATATATACCAATATTGAATACGGGAATTGGCAAGGACGAGCCATCAATAAAACGATACAGATGTCTCATCGAGTTTTTTGCTTCCCTCTTCGCTCCTCATGATAGAGATGCTGTCAAAAAAAAAAAAACCAGCCACAATAGTACCAGGACTGGTACAAAATAGTTTTAAAAAGGGTTCAATGATCGACTGCAGCACTGAAACTATGCATTAAATGATGAGGCAGTAAACATCACATTAAATGCCAGCACCGAGGAGTAAGCCTCCAAATTTTCCTTTGCATTCTAGGCGTTTTAGTCAGGACATGGTAGAATTTTATGGAATTGAACAGCTTCCTGGGCTCAAGGAATTACTTAAGCTCGATCAGGTCCCAAGTGATGTTGCATCTATGCTACGAGGGTCTTTGGAAAGACATCCCAACCATCCCAAAGAAACTTTTGCTCCATCAATTACAGAAACACTGCCACATCTCACACAGTGATTGTCAAAGGAACAATAATTCAATCTATCTTTTATATGTAAGAACAAAGGCAAGTGGATATCACAGTTCTCCACTCCCTTCATGTAGATTTGGAAACTTCATATTTCATTAAGCTTGCACTATCTGAAAAATGACCTATCCCAAAAACATGATATACAACTGGGCATTAGCAATAATAGTTTTTAAATTAAATTGGGCATTGAGCAATAACAATTTTTAAATTCTCTCTCTTTTATTTAATTAATATTTAATATGTTACATCATAAATTCAACACCATACCTATTACATGCTAAAATTTAAACATAAGCACCTAGATCCAAACCGTACAAAAATTACAAGAAAATACAAAACAAATTACTTAAATAAGATGGAGAGAGATGCTGCCATAAACTAATTGCAGCAGGAAGGATATTTCTTACAGCACAAAGATTATTAGGAGGACAACAAGCTTCTTTCGCAACTATTTTAAGAACAAGCAAGAAGAAGATGATGAAGAAAATCAACGTGCAGATCGATTGAACGTTCTTAGCCATGATTGCTCTATGCTTAATTCTGATGATTCGGATGAGTATTTATAATCTCATTGTTTTGGACTCATCCCTCTCTTTCCTGGGCCCTCTTTTTTTGGTTGTCATTTTCCGAAGCTCTTTCCTGGGCATACACTTCAGTACGAAAGAAAAAGCTCCTCCACCCATTTTTGCCCGTAAAGCCCTCTAGCTAATGCTCACATGGCGGGGGGGGGGGGGGGGTGGGCCTTGGCCTCTATATATTTTTTAGTCATTACCAAAGACACTGTATGTGCAAATGACAAATGAATGCTGTCATTGATGATGAGCTCCACTGAGACAGCTCTGCGGCTTCACAGAATAGAGAGATGTTTAATCAAATAAATAGCCTTATCATTAATTTAAGTGTACGCATTAGCATTAATTAATAAGCAAAGCAAGTTCTCTTTGCTCCTACAGAACATGACTTATTTAACTTTTCTATCTTAATATTTATTATGGATGTAGTTATACTGAGTTGATCACCCTCTTATTCGGCTGCCTGGTCTCCACTGACAGGTATTAATTCCAAAATATATTGTAGCTGACTACGATCCGGTCCTGAAATCGTCTTCAGCTACCATGGATCCCAAATAACCAGGAAACATCTCTCTTATTATCTATAGTGCGGGTCAGAAAGTTGGCAGCCTTATTCATGCCATGCTCGTGACCCCTACTGGTGTTCTTTGAGAAGACGTAAGTCATAGTGTGAACCCATGGAAAAGGATCTCAATCAATCTCTCTCTCTCTCTCTCAATCTAGGGCATGGCTTTTTCTTCAAGCTAGGTCCACATAATTTCAAACTCTAGAGTCTCTGCTTGTCGATCCTGCTGCAACCTGCTTCCATGTGGGAGTGACCAGAGCAATCATGCAAGAAGCACATGGGAGCCAACTGTGAGTTATCTTGGATATTGGTTATGGGCTTGTAAAAAGGTAAAGGAAAAGCTAGACTCTCAGCATCATCATGGATGCGCTTGATGCATGTTTTCTGTACCAAAGGTAGTATAGTGAAACTTTTTCTTGGATAAAAGAAAGTTACATAGACTTTATGTAGGAAAAAGAAATAGATTAATGCGGTGACTTTTAGATTCAGCATTTTGGGCATTATGACAAGGAGGTGGCGATTGTTAAGCCTGCAGCAGACCACGGGCGCTCCAGTGGGAGCACTGGACAGGAGGCAGCATTAAACCAACCAGAGAGGCTAATGCTACCTTGGCCACACAAAAACCATTGCACGCAAAATGTGGGCTCCATCACGGGCACTCCAGTGGGTTTTTTTGATGATAAAAGAGCATGAAAAAATAAATACAATATCTCTCACATTTATTTTTGATGAAATAGGAGAAAACAAATACGTGGGCTTCCAATATAAAGTTTGTTTTTTCTAACCGAATTAAAATTACCACATCATGTTTGTTTTTTTTTGGCCGAGTTATAGCAACCACATCACGTTTGTCTTTTTGGCCAAGTTATAACAACCACGTCACCTTTGTTTTTTCTGGCCGGGTTTAAAAACTTAAAATAACCACATTATACATGGCATGCTTTGATATTGACACAATGTTTTATTTTTTTTCTAGTGCCTTTTGCTGTTGTCAATTTCACCCACCCACATCCATCGGTCACGACCATGGGGCACTGAAGACTCCTACATGATTATCTTTTTCACTGCTCTTGACCAGTTTTGTGTCATATCAGTATCACTAAAAAGAACTAATAAACCTACTTAAGAGTGACAACATATATAAAACAGAAGCCTAGGAGCTAAAGCAAGAAAGGTATTGATGCGGACAAATCAATGGTGATGAGCGTTGGGCATGCTAAGATCTATTATGGGCCTCCAAATGGGATGGAGAGGTCGTCTTCCTCCTTTGGAAACCTGCAAGAAGTTCCCGGGCCGGTATTCCCGGCGAGGACCCTCCGATGCTCAAGTTAGTGAACTTATCGATTAGTAGAGTCAGAGAGAGAGAGAGAGAGAGATCTCCCCCTTTTTGTTGAGCTCGGGGTCCTTTTATACCTGTCTGGGAGGTTCCTTTCTTCTCGTCCTGTTTCGAACCGTCGAATCTTCCTTGTTAAGATAAGCTCCTTCGAACGATAAGTGGTTAAGCCGTTGCTGGATGGGGGCCGCTTGTGGCGGTAACTGCTGGGCGTGCTAGCACCTGCCCGTGATTTCGGTGAGCGAGGTATACGGTAACAGATCTCGAATCTCGAGATCTGTTACCTGAAGTGGGTCATAGTGTATGCAGGAAAGGCACCAAGTTAGAGCCAAAGCCAAAGGCCGGAACCATCCCTGGAGGCTGGAGCCAAAGGCCGGAGCCGTCGCTGGAGGCCGAAGCCAGAGGCCGGAGCCGTGGAGGCCGTGCTGGAGGCCGAGCCAAAGGCCACTGGAGGCCATCGCTGGAGGCCGGTGCCAAAGGCCAGAGCCATCGCTGGAGGTCCAAAGGCTGGAGCCATCGCTAGAGGCTAGAGCCTTCGCTGGAGGCCGAAGCCAAAGGCTAGAGCCGTACTGGAGGCCATCACTGGAGGCCGGAGCCAAAGGCCGGAGCCGTTGCTAGAGGCCGGAGCCAAAGGCTGGAGCCAAAGGCCGGAGCCGTCGCTGGAGCCAGAGCCAAAGGCCAAGCCAAAGGCCAGAGCCATAGGCCGAGGCCAAGATTCTATCTCTGGATTAGCTGTCACATCATTATCTCCAAAAATCGCGTAAGAGGTTATAACACCACCCAGAGGAGATGGTCAGCCGTATCAGATGCCCCCCGCCCCTGAGATGAGTGAGCGCACAATTACCAGTGAAAGGGGTGTTAATATCCACTGGGCGGCTGACTTCCGCGCCATCATTTCGTCCGTTTGGGCTGTTGGGATTGGGGAAGATTTCCCGAGTAATGAGTCGTAAAAAGGCGAGCGTCATCATTGCGGTAAGGCCACCGCCATCTTTCTATTGGTGATGCTTTTCGTGTTTTTCGTGCCGATAGGCCGAAGCGGCTTCCATTTGAAGTATACACATGGCCAGACCGGACGGCCGCGGGATGATTTGAAATGGGGCTATAAAAAGAAAAATCATCCTTATCTTCCCATTCCTTCTCTTACGTTACAGCTACCTTCCCTGAGTCTGCAAGCGTCGTCCGCCTCCCATGTCTGTTCCTCTCCTCGTGCTCCTTCGATCTTAGTTCAAGCTTTCCAGGTTAGTTTCCATGGCTTCCTCACTCTCCTGTTCTATTTCCGATTCCGAGGGTCGTTCCCCCACTCTTCTCAACCTTCCGCTTCCTTACCAAGCCAATGGTCCACCCCATCCTCTGACCACTCCTCGCCGGAGCGGCGGTCGGTCAGATGCCCCGCAGCCGGGAGTCATCCGACCGTCGGACGGACCTCCACCCGCCGTCCGATAGCTGCTGGTCCTTCCAGCGCTGTCAAGGAGTCCCCCAAGGGGACTGCTTCCACTATGTCTGCTCAAGACATAGTAAACCTAAGAGCCAAGTATAGTTTTCCGCCAAACCTACGTCTGTCCTACCCTGCTCCTGATGACAGGGTAACTTCTTCCCGTCCTAGAAGAGTTGCCTTGTACGGAGCCTTCTTTAAGGCAGGACTTCGATTACCTATCCACCCTTTCATCCTTAACCTTCTAGACCGATATTCTTTAACACCTTCCCAACTAGTCCCTAACTCGATCCGAACTATCGTTGGCTTTCTGGTTCTCTGTCACCTGCAAGGCATAGAGGCCAGTATCTCCTTATTCCACAGTTTTATACCCTTCGCAAGCAGTCAGGTTGGTGGTCCTTTACTCCTAGACCCACTAGGATCCTTAAATTGTACCTTCCCACCTCCGTTAAAGGGTGGAAGGATAAGTTCTTTTTTGCTGATATCGAAGGGGTGAGTGGAAGCTGGGGACACCCAACCGACGCCAATAGGGATTCCTCTATCCTCCCAAGGGATCGAATGGCATTTGGGCAGCTTCTGACTGCCGATGTCCCTCGATGTAATAAGCTTCTGGTCGATGAAAACCTTCGTCTTGGCCTAATCCCTTCTGGTGGTGAGCACTTGATTACTCACCTTTTTCCTTCTTTCTTCCCCTTTTTTTTTTTTTTTTTTTCATCTCCTTTTTTTTATAGGGATGACGCCATCGCTTCGCGAGCTCAGGCAGGCGGTTACCAAGAAGAGGAAGGCAACGGGGAATGGGCCCCCGCTGAAAGGAGGGCCGTCGCCAAGATTCCAAGGAGGGCCGTAGGGCCGAGCTGAGGGCCAGAGTTGTGAAGCCCCTGCGCGCTAAGGTTTCGAAGAGGGCTGACGCTGGAAGGGCCGACGGGGGGGCCGATGCTGGAAGGGCCAAAGTTGTGGATCCCCGCGCGCGAGGCGGCCAGAGCCCAAGCCGACGAGCCCGCGAGGAAAGACACGGTAAGGGCCGAGGCCAGCGAGGAAGTTGGGCGGAGCCAAGCAAGAGGAAAAGAATCGCCTTCAGTACCGGCTCCCCCTCTGTCATTCTGCTCGATCCTTCTCCGGAGCGGGTCGCAAAAGCACCGTCACCCCCCCCGAAGCCGTGGAGACGGAGCCGGTCCTTGCAACTACAAAGCCGACTCCAGCAGTTACCATGCCCCCCAAAGGGGCAACAACCGAAGCGCCTCCACCAGCCAAGGGCCGGAGGCAGCAGAGTCGGAGCGGAGTCCTCCCCCGCGGCCCCGTGTCAGTGGAAAGGAAGGGCGTCGACCCTTCCTTCCAATCACTTTTGGCGAACCACAGCCGCTGGGCCGAGCGAGCATTGGACGAAGCATCTGTGGTTGAGGTGCAGGAGTTTCTCCGGCATCAGGGGAGGGCTACCTTCTTCCGCGAGGCGTCCGTGGCACACCTTTGGGTGAGCTTTGCCCTATTAACCTTTTCGCCTTCGTTTTTTTTTTTTTTTAACATTGACACTCCGTCCAGGCGCTGAACTCTCTGATTGCCATGAGGGACCTTTGGACCCTGAGTGATGCTGCCCTTGATCAGTCGCGGGAGGAGATGCTATCACTCCAAGCTAGGGCAGAAAAGGCAGAGATGGCCCTTGGAGGATACCCGGGCCACTTTAAAGGGCGAAGTCGAAGCCATCCGGCTAAGAGCCGAGAAGGCAGAGTACGCGCTGGAAGTTGCCCAGCGTCGGGCGGCCAACGAGCTGGATAACGCCCAGGCGGCCGAAGAAAGCAAAGAATGGCCGAGGAGAGATTGGAGGTGGCGGAATCAGAAATGTGCATTTTGAAGAACCGATTACATTCCGCCTCCATTGAAATAGATGTGGCCAAAGAGGTCGCCCGCAGTCCGACGCCAAGATTGCCGACTTGGAGGCGGCGGTGACCGAAGCTAAGAGGGAGGCCCCGAGGCCGATAAAAAGGTCACGGAGGCCGAGGAGAAGGTCGCGGAGGCCGAGCGGAAAACCTTCGAGGTGGAGAAAAGAGCTGCAGAGGCCGTAGAGAATTTCAGGAAGTCTAAAGCCTTTAGTAAGGAATTAGCCGAATCGACGACATTCGCTTACGAAGCCGGCTTCCAGGACTGCAAGGAAAAAATTAGAACTCTACGACCTCGAGGGGATTGAAGGGTTGGAGCCAGATGAAGTCCCTGAAGATGACGATCCAGCCCCAAGTGACCCTTAGTTTTTTTTTTTATTATTGTATTGCTCCAAGTCCGACTCAGATCGGCAATTTTGTAAACTTTTAGCCATCAATGAATATTTTGATTCTCAACACTTGTCTTTGGTCATAATTAGCTTTGCTAGTGTGAGTTGTCGTGAATCAACAACCAATGGCTGAAGAGCACGATTCTATCTGTTAGGAAACTGATGCGGGATCAATTTCGGTTGCAGAGACAAAGTTGAACTGTAGGTAGTATAAGACCCCGCTCGTGCCGGCGTGAAGTCGTGGAATGCCTAATGCCTCGTTAGATATGCGCGCAGAATGGGACTATGTGCGCCAACACGCTGTCCTTAAGTGCCGACGGGGCCAGGCTTTGCGACGCGGAGCCCTTTGGTGCCGATGCGGAGCTAGTCTTTGGTGCTGACGCGGAGCCGGCTTAATTGCCGACGCGAAGCTGGTTTTTTGGTGCCAATGCGGAGCCGGTCTTTGGTGCCGATGCAGAGCCGGGCTTAATTGCCGATGCGGAGCCGGTCTTTAGTACCGACGTGGAGCCGTCTTTGGTGCCAATGGGAGCCGGTCTTTCGTGCCGACGCGGAGCCGGGTGCTGACGCAAAGCCGATCTTTGGTGCCAATGTGGAGCCGATCTTTGGTGCCGATGCAGAGCCGGCTTAATTGCCGATGTGGAGCTGGGCTTAATTGCAGACGCAGAGCCGGTCTTTGGTGCCGACATGGAGCCGATCTTTGATGCCAATGCGAAGCCGGGCTTAATTGCCGACACGTAGCCGGGCTTAATTACCGACGCAGAGCCAGTCTTAATTGCCGATGCGAGTCGGTCTTTGGTTTCGACATGGAGCCGATGTGCCGACGTGATCTTGGTGCCGATGCAGAGCCAATCTTTGGTGCCGACGCGGAGCCAGGCTTAATTGCCGATGCAGAGCCGGTCTTTAGTGCCGATGTAGAGCCGATCTTTAGTGCCAATGCGGAGCTGGTCCTTGGTACCGACGCGGAGCCGACTTAATTGCCGAGCAAAGTCGGTCTTTGGTGCCGAAGTGGAGCCGGTTTTTAATGCCGACGCGGAGCCAGTCTATGGTGCAGACATGGAGCTGATCTTTAGTGCCGACGTAGAGCCGGGCTTAATTGCCGATGCGGAGCTAGGCTTAATTGCCGACGTGAGCCGGTCTTTGGTGCCAACGTGGAGCCGATCTTTGGTGCCGACGTGAAGCCAGGCTTAATTGCCGATACGGAGCCGGGCTTAATTACCGACGTGAAGCCAGTCTTAATTGCCGATGCTGAGCCGGTCTTTGGTGTCGATACGGAGCCGATCTTTAGTGCCAACGCGGAGCCGATCTTTGGTGCCGACATGGAGCCGAGCTTAATTTCCGATGCGGAGCCAGTCTTTAGTGCCGACATAGAGCCGATCTTTAGTGCCGATGCAGAGCTAGTCCTTGGTGCCGACGCAGAGCCGGCTTAATTACCGATGCAAAGCTGGTCTTGGTGCCGATGCGGAGCTGGTTTTTAATGCCGACGTAGAGCCGGTCTTTGGTGCAGACACAGAGCTGGTCTTTAGTGCCGATGTGGAGCCGGTCTTTGGTGCCGATGTGGAGCCGATCTTTGGTGCCGATGCAGAGCCGGGCTTAATTACCGATGCAGAGCCAGTCTTTAGTGCCAACTCGGAGCCAATCTTTAGTGCCGATGCAGAGCCGATCTTTCATGCCAACGCGAAGCCGGTCTTTGGTGCCAATGCGGAGCCAATCTTTGGTGCCGACATGGAGCCGGGCTTAATTACTGACAAGGAGCCGGTCTTTAGTGCCAATGCGGAGCCAATCTTTGGTGCCAACGTGGAGCCGGGCTTAATTGCCAATGCGAAGCTGGTCTTTAGTACTGACGCGGAGCCGGTCTTTGGTGCCAATGTGGAGCTGGTCTTTAGTGCCGATGCGGAGCCGGTCTTTGGTACCGACGCAGAGCTAGGCTTAATTGCTGACGCGGAGCCGGTCTTTAGTGCCAATGCGGAGCGATCTTTGGTGCCGACGCGGAGCCGGGCTTAATTGCCGATGCAGAGCCGGTCTTTAGTGCAAAGCATGATCACTCAAAAATAATGCAAATATTTTGAACAGCAATCTGTCAAGCAGGTTCAAATTAATGAAGTTAGCACATTACTGATAATACCGACGTAAATTATCAGCGTTCCAAGTGCAAGGAAGCGATTTCCCGTCTAGGTCTTCAACTTTGTATGCCCCATGATGAAGTACCTCCTTGACATGGTATGGTCCTTCCCATTTCGGTGCCAGCTTGCCCCCCTCCATCGGCTTTGATACTTCAGCTCGTCGCAGAACAAGATCTCCAGGGAAGAATGTCTTGGACTGTACTCGAGCAATGTAGTATCTGGCCGCTTGCTGACGAAAAGCTGCCATGCGAAGTTGCGCCTGGTCTCGCAATTCTTCCACCAAATCTAGATTGGCTCACAGCTGATTTGGGTTGCTCTCTTTGTGATATAACTCTGTCCGAGGACTGGGGACACCTATCTCCACTGGAATGACTGCCTCGGTCCCAAAGACCAGGCTGAAAGGAGTTTCCCCGGTGGGGGCTCATGGCATCGTGTGGTATGCCTATAATACACTGGGAGTTCCTCCACCCAATGCCCTTTGCAGCCATCTAGCTGGGCCCTGAGCCCTTAGAGGATAATATGGTTGGTCACCTCGGCTGCACCGTTGGTCTAGGGGTGCCCCACAGAGGTGAATCGTTGATGAATGCCCAGGCCGATGCAGAATTTTCAGAAGGTCGTGTTGTCAAACTGTCGGCAGTTATCAGTAATGAGGGTGTGTGGCAGCCCGAACCGGCACACGATAGACTTCTAGAAGAAAGATCTTACTTTGCCCTTGGTGATCTTGGCAAGAGCCTCAGCCTCGATCCACTTGGTGAAATGATCAACTATTACCACTAAGAACTTGCGTTGCCCAGAGGCTGGAGGGAATGGTCCCAGGATGTCCATGCCCCACTGGGCGAAGGGCCAGGGTGCGGCTAGGGGGGTTAGTTGAGATGTCGGTTGATGTTGAATATTAGCATGGCACTGGCAGCTATCACACCTCTTAACAAGTTTGGATGCATCCTTCATTGTCAACCAGTAATATCCCTGCCGTAGGGCTTTGTATGCGAGAGCCCTACCCCCCAGATGGCTTCCACATATACCTTCATGTATCTCTCGCAGGATATAATCTACTTCAGTGGGGCCAACACATCTGAGAACCGGGTATGAAAACAACCTTCGATAGAGTTTTCCCTCCATTATGAAAAACTTCGGGGTTCATCTTTTGAGTTTCTTGGCCTCGGGAGGGTCTTTTGGGAGGGTACCATTGGTAAGGTACCAGATATAAGCATCCATCCAGGAAGGCTCTTGCTCAACTGGCAGAGTTTCTCTTATTACGTCAATACTTAGGGCTTCCAGGTGCTCTACATAAGCTCTTTCCAACATCCCATTAGTTGAGGTGGCAAGATGGGACAAAGCATCGGCCCTAGCATTTTCCCCTCGAGGGATATAGCCAACATTAAAATAAGCTAAGAGAGAAGCTTGCGACTGCACCATACTTAAGTAGTGGGACATGATGGGATCCCTTGCTTCATACTCCCCTGCGATTTGGCCAGCGATCAATTGGGAGTCAGTGAACGCCCTAAGGCGCTTAACCCCAAGCTCTCGGGCTAATCTTATCCCAGATAGCAGGGCTTCATATTTCGCTTGATTATTGGTGGCTAGAAAGAGGAAGCGGAGTGCGCACTCGGTTACAACTCCATCCGAGTTGGCCAGGATAAGGCCTGCTCCGCTCCCTTGAGAATTTGATGCCTCGTCTAAATGAAGGACCCATTCATCATCTCTGGTTCCGAGAGGCGAGGGGCTTGCAGGGGGCTCCTTGGGTTGCTCCTCTCCCCAGGTGCACTTGACCAAAAAATCCATCAGGACATGGCATTTCATGGCTGACCGAGGGCGGAAAGATAGATCAAATTCCCCCAATTTGAGCGCCCACCTTGCCAATCGACCCGAAGTATCCGAGCGAGCGAGAATTGTCTTTAGAGGTTGGTCTGTGATCACCGCATTGGGTGGGCTTGGAAGTATGGCCGTAGGAACTGGGCAGACACGATTAACGCGAAGATAGTATTCTTAATCTTCGAGTACCTGGTCTCTGCATCGCGGAGCACCTTGCTTATGTAATACACCATCTTTTGCATGCCATTGGTGTCCACGTGGACCAGCACAGAACTAACGATCTCGGGAGAAGCTGTGAGGTACAGAAGGAGTTTTTCTCCACCTGTTGGCTTGGATAGTAGTAGCGGGGTAGATAAGAATTCCTTTAGCCCTCGAACGCCTTCTGACATTCTTTCGTCCATTCGAATCCATTGGCCTTCGGAGTGCCTTGAAGAAAGGTAAGCACCTCTTAGTGGACTTGGACAGGAAACGGCTCAAGGCGGCCACCTTTCCCATCAGGCGCTGTATTTCTTTCTTGTTGGTGAGAGACCTCATGTCCAGGATGGCTTGAACTTTGTCTGGGTTTGCCTCGATCCCCGCCGGGTCACCATGAAACCCAACAACTTTCCGGCTGCCACCCCAAATGCACACTTGCGTAGGTTCAGCCTCATCTGGTATCGATTAAGGTTGTCAAAAGTCTTCGTTAGGTCGGCAATATGGTCGATGGCATGGACACTTTTTGTCAGCATGTATCCACATACATCTCCATGTTGCATCCTATCTGGTCCTCGAAGACTTTATTCATTAGCCTTTGGTAGGTGGCTCCCGCATTTTTTAGTCCAAATGGCATTACCTTGTAGCATTACAGCCCCTTCTCAGCTATGAAGGAAGTAGCTTCCTCGTCCACCGGGTTCATTCTGATCTGGTTGTACTCAGAGAAAGCATCCATGAAGCTAAGGACCTCATGGCCGGATGTAGCATCCATCAGTTGATCGATCTGAGGCAGGGGAAAGCTGTCCTTGGGGCATGCTTTGTTGAGATCGGTGAAGTCCACACACATCCTTCAGCTTCCATTAATCTTTCGAACCATCACCATGTTGGCCAACCATTCGGGTAATAAACTTCCCAAATATGGCCTACAGCCGTCAACTTATGAACTTCCTCATCGATAGCTTTCTGTCTGTCTGGAGCGAAGCTCCTTTTCTTCTATCGGATCGGCCGACACTCTGGCCTAAGGTTGAGCCGATGGGTGATCACCTCCTTAGGGACGCCTGGCATGTATGAGGATGACCATGCAAAGACGTCGGTGTTGGCATGCAGGAAAGTGAGAAGTCGATCGCGTGCCTCCTTCGGAAGTAACGCCCCAATCTGGATGGTCCTTGCCGGGTCATCCCCCAAGGGGAGGATCAGGAGGTGCTCGGGTAGTTCTCCCCTCCTTCCTAGCTCTCGGGGGTCAAGCGGCTCATATGTTATAGCCACGTTGCTTCCAGTGGACTTGGAGGCAAGTGATAGCAAAGCGGTGGCGGGCTTTGCTCTCCTTTCATTTCTTCGATTCCTTCGTCGGTGGGGAATGTTACTAATAATCTCTTAGTGGAGATTACAGCATCTAGCAAATTCAATCATGGTCTCCCCAAGATAGCGTTGTAAGCCAGCGGGGTTCGGACCACCAGAAAATATATGACCACCATGCTTTGACACGGAGGGGTTCCAGCCGTGACAGGTAGGGCAATCTCCCCCTTCACGCTCACAGAGTCCCCAGTAAAGCCCATTAGAGGCATGGCGATGGGTCGGAGGGAAGACTTTGACAGGTTCATCCGAACAAAAGCTTTGTAGCTCAAAACATCCACCGAACTCCCACTATCAACTAAAATTCTTTTTACAGGATGTTTGGCTATGGTCATGGACACAACGATGCTGTCATCATGCTTATTAACTATCCCATCTAAATCCTTTCCAAAGAAAGGAATTACAGAGTCTATTCTCTCACTGTCTTTTTGAGCCACCACCTGCCCCCTAGGAAATTATAGCTATGGTCTTCTCCGTAGGAGCATTGTCCACGCCGGTCTGAAGTGTCGGACGCATCGATGAACCTGGAGTAGGAAGGTTTCCCCTTTGAACAAACTTGCCCAAGTGCCCCTGCTGGACAAGCTCTTCAATGGCCTTCTTCAGATGGCGGCAGTCCTCGGTGTCATGACCATAATCTCGATGGTACTGGCAGTAAAGTTTCTTATTACGGGGGGTCCCAGAATTCATGGGGGTCGGACGCTTGAAGTAAGGTTCCTCCTCGATTTCTAGTAGGATGTGAGATATCGAAGCCATGAGCAGAGTGAATTGCTCTTTAAGGGTGGTGAGGAGGCAATAAATGCAATAAATGCCTAGCAAGTGGATGCACGTCGGCCTCAACAGTGCATCGGCCTCGCATCGGCCTCAATAGCGCCTTGGTGTCGGCCTTGGCTTCGCATCGGTCACGGTAGCCGAGGCCTACATGCATCCACTTGCTCAAAGGCATTTACTGCTTTATTCTCTACCATACTTATAGCATTTATGGCCTCAAAGGCCATGAGCATCCACTTGCTCTAAGGCATTTATTGCCTTATTCTCTTTCATGTATTAAGGTATTTATGGCTGCCACATTAGCCCCTTCGGCCTCGACTTATTCCCCTCGGCCATGAACAGTGTCACGCAACATGAACAGTGCCTTGCACGTGAATAGTGCTATGACTCCATAATTAATGCTCTACAAGGGACAGCTAGCTTAACTCCAAACGACATCTTCTGCCCCAATGGCTGCACCTTGGGGCCCATCTGACTAACCTTATCACCCATCGCTATTCACGACTTCCATGTGGCCTGTCAACCCGTTCTCTTTTGCCAAGATCACGGGCGGTTAATGCCATACTATGGGCCGTTACCGATACTTATGGCACATGTTTAGCAGCTCTGCGCCTACCTACGGAGCCGATCTTAACGGAAGATATGATTCGGCTGTTATGGACGAAGGATAAGAGGGACCCCAAACAGGTATATAAGACCCCGACCCCCACGAGGGAGGGGACTCAATCTCTACTCTTTCATTAAAAAATCCCTATTCTCTAGATCGCTGACTTGAGCATCGGAGGATCCCCGCCGGAACCACCGGTCTGAGAACAGGTATCTTTTGGAAGAAGAGAAGCGAGGAATACACATTGGTGTGATGTGCCTCCAGTGGATGCCACGAGGGTTCATCAATATTTTAAAAATTAGATCGCACAATAAATTGACTTGACATTTAGACTGTGGGTGAACCAATTCGGCTGAATAAATTGAATTGGATAAAATATCTTTCTAACTTTGTTCAAGTTTTTTTTCTGAAATAAATGAGTTATTGCTGTCAAAGTTTCTAAATTAATAAATTACTGATAGAAAAATTGAAGGTCTTGTTCTTTTTTCTGATTAATTAATTTATAATATTTTTTAAAAATAATATTTTTATTAAAATAAAGAATTTAAATTATCAATTATTTTTTAAAAAACTTTTTCTTTTTTTACTTCTTTTCTTATTCTCCTCGTCCGATTAATTAATTTATAATATTCTTTATAAAACATGATATCCTCATTAAAATATAGGATCATAATTTAAACCGATGACTTCTCAACAAATTAGATGTCCTGAGAGACACAATGGGCAAGATGATGTACCAGGAGGAAATTAATGAAATAATAATATATTAGGGCTCTAATTGAGATGGTTTTGTGAGCTTGAGAGAGGTTGTGGAGAAGCTTTAATGGAACAATGTGTTGTCAGATCTTTATTGTCTTTATTCATCTACTCATGCCAACCATGTCAAGTAAAGCAAAACGTGGCCAGATCTTTATTGTCTTCTGATTTTTTTTTTTGTTATGTCACTTCATGACAATAAAAGCTGCATCTACGAAAGCTTGAATTTGGCACCGAGGCTACAATATACTCGATAGGCACAGCATCAACGATCAAAAGGAACATGTGGAGCACCGTCATTGGCACTGGACGATCCCATCGTGCCACCACCATCTCTCATGCTGTTAAGGGCCCGAGAGGCAACGGCCATGTGAAATGATCCAGAGCTGGTCCCCACTCCCCACGCCCATGTTTAGATTCACAATGTTTAAATTCACAAAAGTTATAACTTAAATTTATTTACTATCAATACATTTATGCTTAAATTTTTAAAATTATATAAATTTAATTTGTTAATAAATTAATTAAAATCTCAAATAGACTTGATATTATAAAAAGCATCTAGCTCAATTCAATCCTGAATTTCAATCCATTCGTGCCTGGGCCATCATATCGCCATCAAAAAATGCATCGACAAAAAAAAAAAAGATAAGTAGGGGAAGCAAGCTGCTGCTTTCAAATGGTTGACGTGAAAGGACATTCAAATGGCTAACCTAAAAGGACAAGGAGAGAAGCAAGCTGCTGCTTTGATATCGATTGTTGGCCGTCCTTCTCAACCTTCCCTTATTAAATCCGTTGGGACCGATGGGCCATCAATCTGACACTCGCAATTACTACTGGCTACTTGGCCAACCGGATGGCAAATGGTTGACATGAAAGGACAAGAAAGTAAGCAAAATGATGCTTTCAAATGGCTAACCTAAAAGGACAAGGAGAGAAGCAAGCTGCTGCTTTGAAATCGATTGCTGGCCGTCCTTCTCAACCTTCCCTTATTAAATCCGTTGGGACCGATGGGCCATCAATCTGACACTCGCAATTACTACTTAACGTTGACTGCTTGGCCCACCGGATGGCACTGGTACGAAAGGATGCTGGGCATGTCATTGCTAAAGGTGGGCACTGGATCATGTCTGACACGGCATGGCTCAGACTCGTCGTGCCGCTCATGGGCCATGCTCGATCCGGCATGATTGGATCATGTCTGGCACAGCCCACCAAAAAATATTTTAACATGGTGAATGTACAAAAATGCTGAGATGGGCATAAGATGTTAAGACTAATGGACGATTGAAAAATGAATAAAAAACTCATATTATTTGCCTTATCCCACCTTCTATATTTACATGAATTATGTTTCAAGTTAATATAAATTTTCTTAAAATTAGAATTAATTTTTAATTCTAACAATCTTGTTCTTTAATAGTAAAAATTAGTTTATTTTAACAAATTTTATATTTCAATGGCAAAGATTAGTTTTTAATCCTATTAAGTTTTTGGCTTAGTATTGTTCTTAATATGCATTTTTTTCTTTCTTTTCTTTTCATTATTATTATTTATTCTATATTAGGATTGCTTATATCCAATGCATTTGATCTAAATTGAAAACGTGTTATTCTATATATAATCTCCCACCATCATTTTTTAGCTTTTATTGCTACCATCTCAATGCTTTATAGCACCATCTTAAAATTTTTTCTTATCTACCATGCCAATTAGGATAGTTCATCAAATTATCCTTAACTACCATTAAAAATGTATTTGAGTTGCCATACATACTATCATCTTAGCATTTTTTTTCGTATCCATCAGGCGAATTAAAGTTTTCTATGAAGTCATTATATATATTCAAATGAAATTTTAAATAAGTTCATTTGTTTCTTTCTAATATAATTATCCTGTTAGAAATTGATCCTCACATCCGTTGTTGTGTCTCATGTAAGCGAGATTCCAAAGATTGGCTCTACTTACTTGTTCATCACTCAAGTACAATCGGACTATCCATGAATTGTATTGTATCTCACCATGAAGTCTTGCTGTATCGCCTGTGCTGCACCGCTCGATGATTGGCTTGTGCCGTGTACATGCGCGTATGCCAATATATATATATATATATATATATATATATATATATATATATATCTGCCCTTGGTATGCTCGCGCGTATGCACCGCACGCAAGCTGCACTGCCCCCGATTCAGCAAGACATTCTCTACCATTAGCATAGCAAGCTTAAGCGTTGGTTTGAATCTCTTCCAAAATGACCCATGGCAATACAAGCAGGCCAGCCCAAAGGCCCGTTTGAGCCGGATCTTTCAACCATCTAACTTTGCTGTTGGGCTGTCCCAATTTAAACTCCATAAAGGTGCTATCAAAATGACTAGTGTTTGGAGACAAACTGTGCATCCACGCAATGGTAACAATCACAATATGCTCTAATGGACCATGCCACAAAAAAAAAGTCATTTGAAAAGATTGTAACACTATTTCATGATTACTGATGAGTGTTTTTTTTTAATGTTATTCATTAGGATATGGCCATTATCATCTATCACACTTCATTCAACTTTTCTTTACGACATAAAGATTAGAAATCCAAAGGGAATAAGAATAGGTGTGTTTTTTTGTTTAATTACCCAGCCATGATATTTGGCAATGCCTTTGACGCTTACGGTATATGCACCCATAAAGCTAAAGCTTTTAATGAATTCAATGATTACATGAATTGGCAAATAAGTGCCATGGCCATGGTTATTCGCATATATAACATAAAATAGCAATATAATAGCTAGAAAAAAATACTCAATGGACAGATGTATTATTGTTAGATTTTAATTTTGCAGTCATACATTTCAGAATAATATATTTTAAAGTAATATTAGTATCCATGTGATAAACAAATAGTTTGATTACAATGGTTATATATGGACCGCTTAAATATCAATATACATATCAATATTCTCTTGTGCAAAAATAGACATATTAATGATGCATTTGAAATGAGTTGAGGCAGTAGGGAATTTTATGAAGAAAAATTGAAATTTAAAATAACTATTATAAAATTATAAAGAAGTATAAGTAAAAATAATAGTCATTATAGGAAATGATGGGAATATTTTTCATATCATTCATCTTAATAACAAAGTGAGGGGTGGTTGAAAAAAAAAGGTGAAAATATGTTTTTGGTCCTTAAACCTTCACTTAAAATTTATTTTAATCCTTAAACTTTTACTTGTTATAGTTTAATCTCTTATATTTTAAAAATATTATATTTGTAACATTTCATTATATAGGATCAATTAAAATTGATGGAATAAATGATAGGTCATATTGATAAAAACATGAATTAGTTGATAGAATGACATATTATGAGCCATTCTATTCATTTGAATTGGCTCTATGTCACAAGATGTAGGGAACACAATATTTTTAAAATATGACTAGATTGTAATAATTAAAAGTTTAAAGATCAAAATAAATTTTAAAAAAAAGTTTAAACATCAAAAGCATATTTTAGCCTAAAAAATTATAATGATTATTATAAATAGGTTTTTTTATGACGTTATTTGCTATATGTAAATGATGTCGTCACCAGATTGGCAGAGCTGATTGGCAGAGCTTGTCAGGCTTGAGCAGCCAAAATTTGTTGGGTCTATCTCTCACGTCTCTGCGAGGGTCCAAATCGTACAAGCAGTCTGAGCCGCTGGGCTGTATGGGTGGTTCCTACAAGAAATTCTATCCGAGTGGCCAACTGAAGATCCTATCCGAGTGGCCGACTGAAGGTCCTACAAGAAATCCTACTTGGGTGGCCGCACATAAGCAAGCCAATTCATCATAGTTCGCCCATGGTCCCACTAATAACTCCAATGGTGCATTTTGAAGTTCGTCCACTTCCCTCACATGGTCATTCTCCCAAGCATCGCATCAGTCGCCGCGTTGTTGCATTGCATGTGGCCCACTTGCTGCCCAATGGAATGAAAGACTATGTAGTCAATATGAAATAATTTACAAGACACGTGCTTCATACTCATATAAACCAATCCATAGAATGGAATGGATTTATTTCACGGCTATGCCTTTGACTATCCAAAATTTGAATGAACTCAACAGTCATCACGGTTCACCAGTGTTAAAATCAGGATCCAGGTCCTCTGCCACATGGCCCATAAAATTTGCATGAAGTCCCTTTCCTTCTATCATTAGCCTTGATATTTCCAAGATGCTGTGTAACAGTCATTAAATTTATTTGAGTGGGAATTGAGATCCGGCAACCGAATGAAATTTTATACTTAATTTCCATTGATTAAAATTTCATTTTCTTCTATGGTTGAGAAACATGCATTCAGCGTTTATTCTTCAATTCTATACACATTCTCAATAGAAGGAGCAGTGCTCAAATCCTAAATAGTCACTTCTACTATCATTTGTATGATTCACATATCTTGTCGCCATTATCCGAAAAATCACATCTTGTACCAATGCAAGCAGCCCTCCCTCCCCAATAAATCACCAAATAGTAGCATCACGTGGTGAGCTTTATAATGGGATCAAACTTGACATTTCACACATGACAACACTACCAACCAACAAAAACTCTTTTCCTCCTTTATTTTTTATTTAAATATTTCAAGGTACCAACTTACTTCATTTACACCTTTATCATAGACATTTCGTTTCCATTAATCAAGTCAGGCAACTTTGTGTATGAACCTTTAAATTTCTACTTTTAACCATTTTAAAAGTCTTAATTTGAATTTATCTTACTCTATTAATTAATAATTTAAACTATATCTAAGTGCTAGCAAATGGACTAGGTATACAAATAATATTACAAAATACTAACTTTTTCTTATGTAAATTAACTTGTAAAAATGAATAGGCAAAAGCACGTATAAAAAGAAAAAAGTCAAATAATTTAATACTTATTTCCATAATGATTTATCACTTTTAAGAATAAATTATTTTACTTTTTTTAATGCTATCTGAAATGTCAAATTTTAAAGCATGAAATAAAATCGATTTTATTTTTTAAAAAGGTTAAATCAAAAAACATAAATGAACTAATTTATTAAATCTATAACTTAATCGTATCCCAACCAATTATAAAAATGAACCTGATAAAAACTTATTATTTTATCTAAATCTGATCCAAAATTAAAATAATTTATTTTTATAAAAATAAAATAAATTAAATGATTGTATTTATATTTTAAAAATAAAAGTATAATATAAATTATAACAGTTGAAAATATAATAATTTGTATAGTCTTTAAAAATATTTTTTAATTCAAATTTGATTCAATTTAAATTAAATTTTAAAATTTTAAAAAACTAAAATAAAATCGTATCTGATTTTTCAGGGGCAATGGAAGGTAGATTTAGTTTAATCATCACACCTTGGACTTGGAGCGGGGCAGCATGTGATGTGTCTCCACTACTCTCTTGATTTATTATGATATGATGTAAAATCGCTACCGAGAAAAGGACGGTAAAACATGGCACCTGTTGTGCCATCTTCCAACGCACTGCGCTATAGGGGGTGAGAGCGAGTATATAGGAAGCAGACAGACTGGCTTTTTGAAGGGTTTCAGAAGGGAAATTCTATTTGGCCCGCTTTTTCCTCAATAGCCCCCCCCCCACTTAAAAAAGGGACATATTTGTCCCTAAAAAATTGGACCAAAATACCCCCAGGTCAAAACAGCCCCCCTCCACTGCCCCTCCCCCCTCCTCCCTCACTCCATATCAAAACACCCTCGGATCCGACCATTTGAAGCTTGGTTGAAGAGATTTCAACCTATAATCGAGCAATGGACAAGCAACTAGCAATTTTGGAAGGTTCAATGGTCGCAAAGATTGGTTTATATCCCCGTCGTCGAATTTTTTTTCCCCATTCGTGAGTTGTTCGGCCCTGTGTGACCGAACAGGTCAAATCTGTTCGGCAACACAGGGCCGAACTGAGTCAACATGTTCGCCCTGGTGGGCCAACAGATTCCTTCTGTTCGGCAACACAGGGCCGAACAGAATTGAATTTGTTCGGCATGCTAGGCTGAACAACTAATTTGTTCGGCATTCTTGGCCGAACAGAGTCTCTGTTCGGCCAACCAGGGCTGAACAGAGACTCTACCAAATGTGAGCGAGGGGGCAGAGAGTGTAAAAGGGGGAAGGGGTAGTTTAGGTATTTTTTTAATTTAGGGGGCTACTGAGTAATTTTGAGGGGCTATTGAGTAAAAAAAATTGAGGGGGCTGCTGAGTAAAAACGGCCGGCCAAATAGAATTTCCCGTTTCAGAAGCTTTTTGATTTCCACCTTCCAAAGAGTAGGGGCCAATGGTGGGGGGAAAAGAAAAGGGCCAGTGTTACTTCATCACAATAAAAATTGAAATGTCGCTTCACTCTATTTTGGTGCAGACCCAGCCAGTCCTCTTTCAACTTCACCCGCGCTCAATTCGAGTTGCATCTTCTCTTTGCAATGTGGATAAAAATTGATTTAACTATCTGTTTACCATGTGTGTTGCCACATAATTTTTGAAGGGTCTCAGAAGCTTTTTTTCTTTTTATTTTTAATGCAGAAGCGCCAAGTAATCAGGAAAAGATCTATTTGAAGATTACTTCTGATATTTTCTCCCATATTTACACATTAAATATATTTTTTATATTATATTTTAATTTCTGAAATTTTATAATTATTATTTGCACATATGCTAGATTACCTAAATGTAAAAATAAAATCTTTAGATATTTTATTTCCTCATCCTCAAAATTATTAATCTCTTAACACGTGGCCCTTCGTATTTGATTCTCCAATGGATATATTATAATGAAATAAGGATATTTTTATCTCTTTATGATCCTAGTTAATCTTAAAATCAATAAAAATTATGGAAAGATTAATTTATACAAAAATGTGCCTTTACGTTAATTTTTATATAAATGTTAAGAAAATATGCCTTTACGTTAATTCCAATTCACGTTCCAGTCAACATCTCTCACGTCGCAGTTCATTATAGAGCAGCATGAATGCCTTAAAGCACGTTTGTCTTCTAGCTCTTGCAGGAATATTATATTTTTGGACATGTCGGACATATACTGTAGATCATTATAGAGCAGCATGAATGCCTTAAAGCAACTTAAATTCAAATTTTCATTCAACATTTTTAATTTCATTCAAGTAATTAATCGTAAGTTGATAAAACTATAACTTTTAAAATATATATTAATAGACACTAAGGTATTGCAGTTAAAGATCCACTAAAAATCTAAATATTTGGGTATAGTTAAGCAAAAATAGATGAAGGATGCAGTTGTTGATATGGAAAAAAATTGTTTTAACTAAGAGTTTATTCAATGAATTAAAAAATTATTTAGAGTGAATGATAAGAAAATTTATGTGGTTTAGTTTTTTAATGTTTGGATGGATCAAGTTGAGGCCAGGTTAGGCTTTTTTTTGGTTAAGCCAATGTAGTTCTAGAGGATTTATGGGCCGTGTTAGGCTAGCTTTGGTTAACAAACATAAAACTAGGATCGGATCCAAATTTTAGATTGAGTCCTATATTTTTGAATCTGCTACAACCTATAGCTCTTCCAATGCAGATGAAGATGGGTCTAATATAGCTACGAATGGGTCAGGTCATTATTTGACCCAACATATTTGGTCATCCCCATCTTCGTCTAAAAAACTTTCAATCTTCTTATGTTTCAATTTCTTGTGTACCTTTCCATTATCATGGGTCAGTTAAAATGATTGGAGGATCTTTACGGGGAAAATTATGAACTAGACATCAAGTTTAATTTTACCACTCTCAAATTGAATACCTTAGCACGGTAGATAAAAGAATTTAATGGACTTGCAGTGCTGAAGGTCATATAACAACATGTACAGAGAAAGGCCATTCCCCCCAACGCGGCAACTCTTCCTTTTAAGATGTTATTTGGTCCGGCCCCCTTCTTTGGGTTCGTTTGTTGACCATGTTCGTAATGTTTGCACCAGTGACTCACCGCCGGGTGGATTGGACGCTGGTCAAAAACCACGAGAGAACAACCATAAAATCAAAGAGAAATAGTTGCCGATTGCCCAGTTTCAGATTGGGACTTTAGCATGCTTAGCAGCTGCATCTACGAAAGCTTGAATTTGGCACCGAGGCTACAATATACTCGCTAGGCACAACATCAACGATCAAAAGGAACATGTGGAGCATCGTCGTTGGCGCTGGACGATCCCATCGTGCCACCACCATCTCTCACGCTGTTAAGGGCCCGAGAGGCAACGGCCATGTGAAATGATCCAGAGCTGGTCCCCACTCACCACGCCCATGTTTAGATTCACAATGTTTAAATTCACAATAAGTTATAACTTAAATTTATTTACTATCAATACATTTATGCTCAAATTTTTAAAATTATATAATTTAATTTGTTAATAAATTAATTAAAATCTCAAATAGACTTGGTATTATAAAAAGCATCTAGCTCAATTCAATCCCAAATTTCAATCCATTCGTGCCTGGGCCATCATATCGCCATCAAGAAAATGCGTCGACCAAAAAAAAAAAGATAAGTAGGGGAAGCAAGCTGCTGCTTTCAAATGGTTGACGTGAAAGGACAAGAAAGTAAGCAAGCTGATGCTTTCAAATGGCTAACCTAAAAGGACAAGGAGAGAAGCAAGCTGCTGCTTTCAAATCGATTGCCATCAGTCTGACACTCGCAATTACTACTTAACATTGACTGCTTGGCCCATCGGATGGCACTGGTATGAAAGGATGCTGGGCATGCCATTGCTAAAGGTGGACACTGGATCATGTCTGATACGGCATGGCTCAGACTCATCGTGCCGCTCATGGGCCATGCTCGATCCGGCATGGTTGGATCATGCCTGGCACGGCCCACCAAGGAATATTTTAACATGATGAATGTACAAAAATGCTGAGATGGGCATAAGATGTTAAGACTAATGGACGATTGAAAAATGAATAAAACACTCATGTTATTTGCCTTATCCCACCTTCTATATTTACATGAATTATGTTTCAAGTTAATATAAATTTTCTTAAAATTAGAATTAATTTTTAATTCTAACAATCTTGTTCTTTAATAGTAAAAATTAGTTTATTTTAACAAATTTTATATTTCAATGGCAAATTATTTTTTAATCCTAATAAGCTTTTGGCTTAGTATTGTTCTTAATATGCATTTTTTTTCTTTCTTTTCTTTTCATTATTATTAGTTATTCTATATTAGGATTGCTTATATCCAATGCATCTAAATTGAAAATGTGCTATTCTTATATAATCTCCCATCATCATTTTTTAGCTTTTACTGCTACCATCTCAATGCTTTATAGCACCATCTTAAAATTTTTTTCTTATCTACCAAGCCAATTAGGATAGTTCATCAAATTATCCTTATCTACCATTAAAAATGTATTTGAGTTGCCATACATACTATCATCTTAACTTTTTTTTTTTTCATATCCATCAAGCGAATTAAAGTTTTCTATGAAGTCATTATATATTCAAATGAAAATTTTAAATAAGTTCATTTGTTTCTTTCTGATATAATTATCCTGTTAGAAATTGATCCTCACATCCGCTGTTGTGTCTCATGTAAGCGAGATTCCAAAGATTGGCTCTACTTACTTGTTCTCACATGCTGCCCCGCTCCAAGTCCAAGGTGTGATGATTAAACTAAATCTACCTTCCATTGCCCCTGAAAAATCAGATACGATTTTATTTTAGTTTTTTAAAATTTTAAAATTTAATTTAAATTGAATCAAATTTGAATTAAAAATATTTTTAAAGACTATACAAATTATTATATTTTCAACTGTTATAATTTATATTATACTTTTATTTTTTAAAAATATAAATACAATTTAATTATTTTATTTTTATAAAAATAAATTATTTTAATTTTGATCAGATTTAGATAAAATAATAAGTTTTTATCAGGTTCATTTTTATAATTGGTTGGGATACGATTAAGTTATAGATTTAATAAATTAGTTCATTATGTTTTTCGATTTAACCTTTTTAAAAAATAAAATCAATTTTATTTCATGCTTTAAAATTTGACACAGATTCAGATAGCATTAAAAAAAGTAAAATAATTTATTCTTAAAAGTGATAAATCATTATGGAAATAAGTATTAAATTATTTGACTTTTTTCTTTTTATACGTGCTTTTGCCTATTCATTTTTACAAGTTATTTACATAAGAAAAAGTTAGTATTTTGTAATATTATTTGTATACCTAGTCCATTTGCTAGCACTTAGATATAGTTTAAATTATTAATTAATAGAGTAAGATAAATTCAAATTAAGACTTTTAAAATCAGTTAAAAGTAGAAATTTAAAGGTTCATACACAAAGTTGCCTGACTTGATTAATGGAAACGAAATGTCTATGATAAAGGTGTAAATGAAGTAAGTTGGTACCTTGAAATATTTAAATAAAAAATAAAGGAGGAAAAGAGTTTTTGTTGGTTGGTAGTGTTGTCATGTGATGTGAAATGAGAGTTTGATCCCATTATAAAGCTCACCACGTGATGCTACTATTTGGTGATTTATTGGGGGAGGGAGGGCTGCTTGCATTGGTACAAGATCTGATTTTTCGGATAATGGCGACAAGATATGTGAATCATACAAATGATAGTAGAAGTGACTATTTAGGATTTGAGCACTACTCCTTCTATTGAGAATGTGTATAGAATTGAAGAATAAACGCTGAATGCATGTTTCTCAACCATAGAAGAAAATAAAATTTTAATCAATGGAAATTAAGTATAAAATTTCATTCAGTTGCCGGATCTCAATTCCCACTCAAATAAATTTAATGACTGTTATCTTGGAAATATCTTCATGCAAATTTTATGGGCCATGTGGCAGAGGACCTGGATCCTGATTTTAACACTGGTGAACCGTGATGACTGTTGAGTTCATTCAAATTTTGATAGTCAAAGGCATAGCCGTGAAATAAATCCATTCCATTCTACGGATTGGTTTATATGAGTATGAAGCACATGTCTTGTAAATTATTTCATATTGACTACATAGTCTTTCATTCCATTGGGCAGCAAGTGGGCCACATGCAATGCAACAACGCGGCGACTGATGCGATGCTTGGGAGAATGACCATGTGAGGGAAGTGGACGAACTTCAAAATGCACCATTGGAGTTATTAGTGGGACCATGGGCGAACTATGATGAATTGGCTTGCTTATGTGCGGCCACCCAAGTAGGATTTCTTGTAGGACCTTCAGTTGGCCACTCGGATAGGATCTCAGTTGGCCACTCAGATAGAATTTCTTGTAGGAACCACCCATACAGCCCAGCGGCTCAGACTGCTTGTACGATTTGGACCCTCCGTAGAGACGTGAGAAATAGACCCAGCAAATTCTGGCTGCTCAAGCCTAACAAGCTCTGCCAATCTGGTGACGGCATCATTTACATATAGCAAATAACGTCATAAAAAAACCTATTTATAATTATAATTTTTAGGCTAAAATATGCTTTTGATGTTTAAACTTTTTTTAAAAAATTTATTTTGATCTTTAAACTTTTAATTATTACAATCTAGTCATATTTTAAAAATATTGTGTTCCCTACATCTTGTGACATAGAGCCAATTCAAATGAATAGAATGTGTTGGCCTAGATGGCAACCCAAGAGGGGGGGATGAATTGGTTCTTAAAAAATTTAACCTTTTAAAACATTGCTTTGGAATACACAAGATTAAGTGCAGGATAAATATTAACCACAAACAAAGAGATAGAGAGAGAGAATCAAAACACGGCAAACACAAGATTTTATAGTGGTTCGGTGTATCCAAACCTACGTCCACTCCCAAGTACCACTTGGGTCACACTATAATCTACTAGATTATAGCCGAGTTGTTTTACAAGCTCACAACTCAAAACTTGTTGTTTCCCATGGGATCACAACGAACCCAGCTGGTTTTCGGGCTCACCAGCACAAAACCCAAACCCAAGCTAATCTAGCTTGACCCGAGGTATACTACCTCCACTAATTCAATCCCCCTGATTGAACTAGCAAAAACAAATGAGAATAGAGTTTACAATAACAAATAACTCCTCAAATGAGCAAATATTCAATATAAATAAACAAGGTTAGAAAAGCCTGTTTGAAGCAGAGTTGATTTGAGCTTTTCTTCTTTTCTTTTTTCTTCTCCTTTGAGATGTTGAATCAGGCCTCAGCTCGGATTCTTCACAAAGATTTGCAGATGAGAAGTTGGGAAAAAACAGGGTTTTTAGGCTCTCTTTTTCTTCTTTTTAAAAATCCTCCGATTTTGAACTTGAATGCCTTGGATTTCTCTTTGAGCTTTCAGGAGTTCATGGATTTGAACTTTGACTCTTTCCTCTTGATTTCTTGCTCAAGACTTCTTGGATTTTTAATTTATTTTCTCTCTATTTTTGCATCATTTTTTCAAACGAACGGACTCCCCTTTTATAGATTCTTCTTTAATCCAATATTAGGTGAAAAACTAGCCATTATTTCTGTCCTTGGATTCCTCCTACATACAAGAAAAGTATCCGTTAAGATTAGGTGAGAAAATATTACCGTTGGAGGCTATTCTGACACTTTGAAAATCCGTTCCTGACATGTTGGAGTCGGCTCCAACTTTTCAGGTGTCGGCTCCAAGTCGAGTATCCAAAAATAGAAAGTAAAATTCGTTGAGGAGTTGGCTCTGAAAAAGTGAGTGTTGGCTCGTCGCATTCGGGAGTCGCTCTGAAAAACTATAAGTGTCGGCTCCAGGTAGTCCAAAAAATATGCTTTCTGTTCCCGCATTGGAGTCTACTCAGACACTATAAGTGTCGGCTTCGAAACTCTGAGTGTCGGCTCCGAAACACTGGGTGTCGGCTCTAGACCTGCCAAAAATCAGAATCATTTGATCGGCCATGGGTCGGCTCCAGACCTTCTAGGTGTCGACTCCAGGCTCTGAATTTTGAAACATATCTTTGGCATTGATTCAAAACACGTTTCTTTATACCTTTTGATTAATCAAATATTTTTAAGCCCTGAAACACTTGCTAAATTTATTAGTAACAAAATGAATATACTCATATCTTTTAATCATCAAAATCAATAATTGGGTCAACAATCTTCCCTTTTTGATGATTATAAAAACATTGAGTATTGCATGAGTAAATAATAGGATTCTCAAATCAAAATTTTTAAATATTTAATCCTCACAAATAAGCTCCCCCTAAATGAGATAGCTCCCCCTATGAAGTTCAATTTAACAATTGTTCTTCCTTTTAATAAAAATTTTAATGTTTGATACTAATAAGGCAGTTATATCAGTTTAATTTCCTTTCCTTATGTGCAGTTAATTAGATACCAAAAATTAAGCTTAATTGAGCTTACTTGATCCAATGCATATACAAAAGCTAAATATTTCTCCCTCTTTTTTATTTTACATTCAATGCATATACGATTAGGAAATGCTTACATAACTCTCTCCCTTTTTGTAATCAACAAAAAGATCAAGAAGGGTTAAGTAAAATGACAAAATTGATAGATTTTTTAAGGATCAAAAATATATTCATTAAGTATAAGATAAGTTCATTACATCAAAAGTCAATATTACAACATGACTCTACTATATCAAACATCAAGCTATACATCATTACATTAAAGCTTCAAGATAAATCAACATCAAACTAGACTAATTATCAAAGACACTTCATTCTAACACGCCTTTGCAGTTCTTCTACAATCCTTGCCATTCTTTCACTTTGAGTCCTGACAAAGGCCTTTAGTCTTTCATCAATAAATGTACATGCAGAAGTAATCTTATCCTGAAGTTCAGCATTACATTTGGAATAGGTTTCGAGTCTCCGCCAATGTCTTTAAGTCCATCAAATATGTTCTTGAGATCATTCTTTAAGGATTCAGCAGAGGAACCAAGGGTAGACTCAATCATTCTAATGCGATCATCCAAAGAGTAAAGGGTTTATTTTAAATTCATAAATTGGCTATCAAACTCTGTCTTCATTTCTTCTTTTTGAGAATTAAGAAAACTCTTAAGTTGCTCTAACTGAATATCTGAAAATCCGACAGATGACATAGGTGGTGGTACAGGAACTGGAGTAGGAGATGGTGAAGATCTGCTAGGCTCTGGTGAAGGATGCCTTGCTGATGGACCAACCTCAGATGGTGCAGAAGATCTAATGTCAGTGGCTCTCTCATCCAAATGGCCCTTTCTCTCCCATTGACCATTAACCTTACAAAGCCCATCCGGTGCACAGTAGCCAAGCTATAGTAATCAGTGTGTCTAAGGTTCTTTGATGGCTCATTATCAGAAATTACAATACCTTGACTTCTAAAAACCATAGTCAAAATCATACCATAGGGCAGTGAAGATCTCCTTTTGCCCTTAGCCTCAGCCATATAGAAAATCATCATCCTAGCAAGGTTAATAGGCTGACCTGTCAGAACACTGTCCATAACAACAATGTCTCGCTCTGAAACATACTCAAATCGGCCAGTCTTAGGGAATAAAATCCTACTGCAGATGTTATGAAGTAATCTAAGCTCTAAGGGTAACTGATTAGCAATGACTTCTTCAAATTCAGACACTTCTCTTCCTAACATCCTTGATAATGCATCTGACCTCTCACTATGAATGTCAGCAACTAATCCAGTGACAGGAATGCTTAGAAGATGTCCTAAACTCTGAAAGGTAAGGTGAACTTTCTTCCCTCTAAAGAACTGATAATCCCACCGTCTCCCTTGATAAATTAAAATAGAATTCCTTAACAAGGGCCAGATAAGTGGGAACATCCCGCGAGCAAACCTTGTCCCAGCCAAGCTCTTTGATTTGTCTTCCAATAGAAAATCCCTCGGACTCAAAGAAATCAAAATCAACCTTTCTACCCATAGTAATAACTCTCCCGGCTAAAGTGTCTACCTGTGAAGATGAGGGACCAGGATTATCTGAATGGGTCGAGGAAGATCATCGCTTGGAGATGGCTCACGGACGGAACGCCGAGCCGTACGCTTCCCGGTGGTTACGGAGCTCCAAGAACAAATCCTCTCCGCTTAGGAGCCATAGAAATCCTTGGGAATGTTCGATTTGAGGAGAATTTGGCTTGGGGAGGTTTTAAGAGAGTTTGGAGAGAGTTTGGAAAGGGATTGAAATGATAGAAATGACGAGGTGTCGATTCTGCCCTAATAAAGTCAACTTGGGACCACCAGGTGTCGACTCCCGCAAAGTCGGGTGTCGACTCTAAGTCGCTAACACAGTTAGCGCTCGAACTGGAGTCCGCTCCACTTATACGGGTGTCAGCTCCAAGGTCAAGGACCGAGAGCGACACAGAAGAGGTGCCGACTCCTCAAATTGAGGTGTCGACTCCACTGACAGTTTCAGAGAAAAATAGATGAGTTTCAAATATCCGAAACTTGTTAAAATAGGGTCAATAAATTTTTGAAAAAATCTTTGAAATATGAAGAGTCAAATTGCATAAATGACTAGATAATTTGTCCTTAAAATTATGAAAGGAATTTCAAGAAATTAATAGAAATCTAGATAGTCATTCCTTAAGGGTTTCAAAATCATTCCAAAGGGTCACAAATCCCTAATTCACCTCTAAGATAACAAAATCTCTCTTCACTCAAGGGTTTTGTAAATATGTCAGCTAATTATTCTTCAGTATTAACATAATCAAGACAAATTTCATTATTAGCTACATGTTCTCTTATAAAGTGATATCTAATTTCAATGTGTTTGGTTCTTGAATGTTGAATTGGATTTTTAGTTAAATTTATTGCACTTGTATTATCACATCTAATAGGAGTTTTATCAAGTGTTATGCCATAATCTTCAAGTTGTCGCTTAATCCAAAGGATTTGAGCACAGCAACTTTCAGCTGCAACATATTCTGCTTCAGCAGTTGATAATGCAACAAATTTTGCTTTTTGCTAAACCAAGAGATTAAGTTACTTCCTAAGAATTGACATGCACCACTTGTACTTTTTCTATCTAATTTACATCCAGCATAGTCAGAGTTAGAATATGCAATCAAGTTTAGTGTTGAGTCTCTAGAATACCATAATCCTACATTTTTAGTTCCACTTAGATATCTTAAGATTCTTTTCACTGCAATTAAGTGAGATTCTTTAGGTTCAGATTGAAAATAGCACATAGACAAACAGCAAACATGATATCTGGTCTACTTGCAGTCAAGTAAAGTAGAGATCCGATCATACCTCTGTAGTACTTTTGATCTACTTTCTTACCATCTTATCTTTGTCTAATTTGCATGAAGGACTCATAGGTATTCCAAGGGGTTTGATTGACTCCATTCCAAACTTCTTGAGAAGTTCCTTTGTGTATTTTGGTTGGTTGATGAAAATCCCCTCTTTGCTTTGCTTGATTTGAAGTCCTAGGAAGAAGTTGAGTTCTCCCATCATGCTCATTTCGAATTCACCCTGCATTAACTTAGCAAATTCTTGACACAAGAGATTGTTAGTAGCACCAATACAATATCATCAACATATATTTGTACTACTAATAAATCCTTATCTTTCTTTTTAAAAATAAGGTTTTGTCTACATTTCCTCTAGTGAAATCATTTTTAATCAGAAATTTGCTTAATCTATCATACATAGCTCTAGGAGCTTGCTTTAAACCATATAGTGCTTTGTGCAATTTAAAAACATGATTTGGAAATTCATGATCTTCAAAACCAGATGGTTATTCAATAAAAACATCCTCATTTATAAATCTATTTAAAAATGCACTTTTAATATCCATTTGAAATAAATTGATATGCATATGACATGCAAATGCGAGTAATATCTAATTACTTCTAATCTAGCTAAATGTGCAAAAGTTTCATCAAAACCAATTCCTTCTTCTTGATTATATCCTTTTTTAGCTAATCTAGCTTTGTTTCGAATTACTATGCCATTTTAATTTAATTTAGTTCTAAATACCCATTTTGATCCTATAACAGAATGATCTTTAGGTCTATCTACAAGGATCCAGACATTATTTCTAGTAAATTGATTTAATTCCTCTTGCATAGCTAACATCCAATTATTATCTTTTTCAGCTCTTCAATGTTTTAGGTTCAATTTGAGATACAAATGCAAGATGATTATTGATGTTTCTCATTGATGATCTAGTTCTTACTCCTTGAGATGGATCACCTATAATTAATTCTTGGATGACCATAGGCATATCTCCAATCTCTAGGAAGATCTACATCATTATGATTTGCATCAAAACATCAACACTAGGAGAATCATCATTTTTAGCTCCTTGTTCATGATATGAAGATACATCTATATTCAATTTTTTAATATCCCTTTCTAATATGTTTTATCTTCCTCATCATCAATCTTTTCCTAAACTCGATGCTAAAGATTCAGCAAAAACTAAATGAATAGATTCTTCTACAATTAAGTTTCTTTTGTTAAACACTCTGTAGGCTTTGCTAGATGTTGAATATCCTAAGAATATGCCTTCATCTAATTTTGCATCAAATTTTCCTAGATTATCTTTACCATTATTATGAATGAAACATTTACAACCAAATGCATGAAAATAACTAATGTTTGATTTTCTATTGTTCTATAGTTCATAAGGGTTTTCTTAAGGATTGGCCTAATTAAATCTCTATTAAGAATGTAACATGTCGTGTTTATAGTTTTGCCCAAGAAGTACTTTGGTAGGTTGCTTTCACATAGCATGGTATGGGCCATGTCTTCTAAGGTTCTATTTTTTCTTTCTACAACTCCATTTATTGTGGGGTTCTAGGTGCAGAGAAATTATGATGGATTCATTTTCAATGCAAAAGTTTCAAATAAATGATTTTCGAATTCAGTGCCATGATCACTTTAAAAGACACTATGGTGTTATTTTCTCATTTGTGACCTTCTTG
>UESW01004354.1:857228-892369 GCA_900491605.1 Calamus simplicifolius | reverse complement strand
AAGACCTCAAATCGGCAGCGGCGGCGAAGGGCACGAGGCGAGAATCCAAGAGCTTGAGGATCACGTCGCAAATGTTGGTGAGCTCAGCCTCGATTCGAGCGCGGTAGTTGCGGATGGCAGCGACGTGGTCCTGTTTGCCGCGGCTCTCCTCCTTCTGCTCGATGGAGGAGACGATCCGCCACGAGTGGAGGGAGGGGAGGGGAGGTGAACCGGGAGGTTAGTCGGGGCGGCCGGGCCTAGGAGGTGAGCCGGAAGGGGAGGGGAGCGAGGGTCTGACGGGGGGCCGGACGGGCCAAGGTGCATCGGGGGGCGAATGGGGGCGGATGGGGAGCAGCAAGGGGGACCGGGTTGGGGGGGGGGGGGGAGAAGGGGGTGACCGGGCAGGGAGGGAGCGCGGGGCTGAGTGTTGTGCAAAGGCCCGCTCTGAAAGGATCCCAAGCGAAGATCATGACCTACACGGCCACGACGGAAAGGATAAGTTGCGAGATGCGGCCCCAATGACAGGCGACAGCGCCGCCGTGTAGAACGGCGAACAGCGGCGAGATCAAGTGCATTATGGAGATATCTTCAGAAATTGATTTCCTTATGGGGAGTGATTGAATAAATCATATCTTCTAGATTTATGATGTTTCTCCTAAACTCTAGAAGGTAATTGAATAAATCATATCTTCTAGATTTAGAATGTTTCTCCTAAACTCTAGAAGGTGATTGAATAAATCATATCTTCTAGATTTAGGATGTTTCTTCTAAACTCTAGAAGATTAGTTTCCCTTTCAGTTAAGTTGTTTTAGGCATGTATCATCAAATCTCCTTGATTCTAGGAATTGTTTCAAATTGTTTCCTTAGAATCTTGAAGATTTGATCTAGATTTGATTTGATTGGGAAGATTAGTTTCCTTTTCAGTTAAGTTGTTTTAGGCATGTATCGTCAAATCTCCTTGATTCTAGGAATTGTTTCGAATTGTTTCCTTAGAATCTTGAAGATTTGATCTAGATTTGATTTGATTGGGTTGGTAGGATTTTGAAAGCTCCTGAGGATGCCTATATAAACACTCCTCAGGAGCAATAGGGGAGGGAGTTGTGTTTTGTAAGCTTAGAGAGTTTATAAATGTTGGCCAGGCATAGGCACGTTTATGCCAGTAAACTTGGGGGCTGATAACCTCTTAAGTTTGGGCGTGCTTGGGCTAATAACCCTTGTACGAGTGTTCTTGTGTTCTGGTGGTTCGAAGGACTAATAATCCTGAGACCACGTTCTTCGTAATAACAGTGATGCATTCTTCATTTCTTGTGTGTTAGATCCTAATTACCACGCTCGTGTGTTACTAAAAACGGTTCGGGAGGATCGATTGTGGTGTTGGAGCGAATCGCGCGGAGGAGTTGGTGAATGTTTTGGAGTCCTTGACCGGGGACCCTAACAAATTGGTGCTTTCATTGAGATGAGTTGCTTGAAGATCTCTACGCTTCAAGCGGGGTAATCACGAGCAAACCTTACTTTGATTCTCTTTGTTGAGATTGTTATAGTTAGAAGTTGTTTGTTCTTGTTGGAGTTATTATTTGAGGTGGGGGTTTGATCTTCTTCTGGAGAGAACCCAAGGTCGGAAGTTGTCCGTGCAAAGTTCTTCGTGGGAGGGGGTTCGATCTTCATTTTGGAGAGAACCCAAGGTTGGACTTGTTGTTGCAGCCCATATTCCAATGGAGGCCGGATCAAGTACTTTTCCATTCAACTGAGACCGCTTTGAAGCTTTGGAGTCATCCACTCTTTGGATGAAGGAGCAGATGGCGGAGACTACCACCAACATGACTCGCATGCAAGGAGCCATCACTTCCGTCACTAATGCTACGGAGGAGAACATGAAGGCGGTGGAAGGCATGAGACGAGACTTGCAAGCAATATTGGCAAGACTTAGAGGAGGAGCGAATGGGGCCAACCGCAGACAAACCCCAAGGGTGGAAGAGGAGCAACTCGTTGATGGGAGGGAAACTCACATTTCTAAGTCCACAAGGGGAGAGCCTAGACCAAGGCAACCTCTTAGATTGGGCGGGCGTGTGGAGAATGAGCACGAGGTAGTGGAAAGGTGGCTACGAGAGGAGGAGTCTGACCGTGATGTTGATAACCATGCAAGGACGGAGGAAAGATTCGGTGGGAGTCGGTATGGGGAAGAAATGCCCTATGGCCGGATCCATGAAGATGCTAGAAGACATTAGAGACCGAGAAGAGACCACCACTATCATGATGAAGATGAAGGAAATCGGTTTAACCATCGAGGACCTAGAAGGCCACATTACCGTGGAGGTGACTATGAAGATGATGATGGAATCGGTTTAACAACTGAGGACCAAGGAGACCAAAAATTGACTTCCCTAAGTTCAATGGTGGTGACCCTCATGAGTGGCTCGATAAGGCGGACCACTATTTTCATATATATGAAGTACCAAGGACAGAGAGAGTGGCCACAGCATGTTTCTTCCTTGATGGGAAGGCAAGCAAATGGTGGAGATGGATACGGGCCCAATATGAAGGAAGGAAGAAGGCTCGGGTGGACGACATTCGAGAGGGAGCTGCTTATGCAATTTGGGCCTTCGCCCATTATCAACCATCATGGCCAGTTAGCTAAGCTCAAGCAAGATGGCAAGGTGCATGCGTATGTGGAGGAATTTTGACAACTCCAAACCTTGGTGAGGGGTTGGTCTGAGGAGGCACTTATTGGCACTTTCGTGGATGGTCTAAAACCATGGATTGCCAAGGAGCTCAAGTTGAAGCAGCCCACTAGGCTGCAAGAAGCAATGAGGATGACTGAAATCCTTGAAGAAAGTCATCACTTCGAGAAAAGACACATCAAGGACCAAGTGGCTAACAAGGTTTATAAACCCTTGTATTCCATGGGGTCTTGGAACGGAAAGGAGGGGACTATGGGAGATTCAAGGAGCAAAGGGAAGGAAGTCAAGAAGCTTAGTCGCGAGGAGCTTGATGAGTACATAAAGAAGGGCTTATGCTTCAAATGTGGTGAAAAGTGGAGCCGTGATCACCAATGCAAGAAAGCCAAGGTCATGTGTATGATCGGGATAGAGAAGGAGAATAAGATGGCTGATGCGTTGTTAAGGAAGGAGGGAAGTCCAATGATGTGACTTTGTATGAAGATGAGGCTGAACATATGGCCTTGAGTGGAGCTGAATGGAGGATATGGGACAAGCTTAGAGAGGCCGTGGAGTTGGATGCAAGGTCTCAAGAGATCATAGAGAAGCTTGAGAGTCCATGTAATAGGGTGACCGGATTCAAATGGCATGATGGGCTTATCTACTACAAGTCCTATGTCTATGTGCCCGACGTACCAAACCTGAGGAAGGAGATTCTCACTCACTTCCACCATAGCAAAGAAGGTGGTCATTCGGGATGGCTTAGGACCTATATGAGGATCAAGCATTTCTTCTATTGGGAGGGCCTAAAGAGAAGTGTGAAGAAGTGGGTGGCGGAATGTGACGTGTGTCAAAAGACCAAACATGATACGAAGCCCCTATGGGTCTCTTGCAGCCCTTACCCATACCGGAAGCTATATGGAAAGACTTGTCCATGGATTTTGTGGAGGGCTTGCCCGCAAGTCAAGGGTACGAAGTGATCTTGGTGGTCGTGGATCGCTTAAGTAAGTATGCTCACTTCATACCCCTTAAGCATCCATTTACAATGAAGAGTGTGGCTAAGGTCTTTGTGGAAACGTGGTAAAGCTCCATGGTTTTCCTAGAACCATTGTTACGGACCGGGATCGGGTGTTCATGAGCTCCTTTTGGAAGGAAGTGTTTGCACTGCAAGGGCGCAAAATGAAGACAAGTTCTTCATACCATCCGCAGACCGATGGCCAAACAGAGATGGTCAACCGTACATTAGAACAATACTTGAGATGCTATTGCCATGATGAGCAAGCAAGGTGGATGGACTACATGTCATGGGCGAATATTGGTATAATACAACATACCACTCTTCCATCACACTTAGCCCATTTGAAGTGGTGTATGGAAGGAAGCCTCCTACCTTGATGGCTTATGAGAGGGGTACGGCTAAGAATGCGGAAGTGGAGGAAGCCTTGATCACTAGAGACGAGATACTAGCCAAGGCAAAGAGGGAGCTTAAGAAGGCCCAATCGAGCATGAAGAAATATTATGATAAAAGGAGAAGGCTAGAAGGGTTTGAGCCCGGGGACTTTGTGTACTTGAAGCTTCAACCCTATGGCCAAAAGACAATGAAGAGAAAGGCAAGCTACAAGCTAGAGAAAAGGTACTATGGACCATTTAAAGTGGCTGCCCGTGTCGGAGAAGTTGCGTATCGGCTGGAATTACCACCAACCTCAAGACTTCATCCAGTGTTTCATGTGTCTCTCCTTAAGAGACGAGTTGGGGATCCTAGCTTGATTGTAGAGGAATTGCCTTCCTTCAATGAGGAAGGTAGAATGCTACTACAGCCCACAATGATTCTTGAATACAAAATGGTGCCACGTGGGAGGATTAGAAGGAAGATCTGGAGAGTATTGGTGCAATGGAGAGGGCTACCTAGAGAGGAAGCAACCTGAGAGGATTATGATGACATAGCCTTAAGGTTCCCATAATTTACCCTTGAGGACAAGGGTACACTTAATGGAAGGGGGAATGAAAGGACAAGCGAAGACCATGGCCTACACGGCCACGATGGGGAGGATAAGTTGCGAGATGCGGCCCCAGTGACAGGCGGCAGCGCCACCGTGTAGGGCGGCGGACGGCGGCGAGATCAAGTGCATTATGGAGATATCTTCAGAGATTGATTTCCTTGTGGGGAGTGATTGAATAAATCATATCTTCTATATTTAAGATGTTTCTCCTAAACTCTAGAAGGTGATTGAATAAATCATATCTTCTAGATTTAGGATGTTTCTCCTAAACTCTAGAAGATTAGTTTCCCTTTCAGTTAAGTTGTTTTAGGCATGTATCGTCAAATCTCCTTGATTCTAGGAATTGTTTCGAATTATTTCCTTAGAATCTTGAAGATTTGATCTAGATTTGATTTGATTGGGAAGATTAGTTTCCTTTTCAGTTAAGTTGTTTTAGGCATGTATCGTCAAATCTCCTTGATTCTATGAATTGTTTCGAATTGTTTCCTTAGAATCTTGAAGATTTGCTCTAAATTTGATTTGATTGGGTTGGTAGGATTTTGTAAGCTCCTGAGGATGCCTATATAAGCACTCCTCAGGAGCAATAGGGAAGGGAGTTGTGTTTTGTAAGCTTAGAGAGTTTATGAATGTTGACCAGGCATAGGCACGTTTATGCCAGTAAACTTGGGGGCTGATAACCTCTTAAGTTTGGGCGTGCTTGGGCTAATAACCCTTGTACGAGTGTTCTTGTGTTCTGATGGTTTGAATGACTAATAATCCTGAGACCACGTTCTTCGTAATAACAGTGAGGCATTCTTCATTTCTTGTGTGTTAGATCCTAATTACCATGCTTGTGTGTTACTAGAAACGGTTCGGGAGGATCGATTATGGTGTTGGAGCGGATCGCGCGGAGTTGGTGAATGTTTTGGAGTCCTTGACCGGGGACCCTAACACGCTCGCTACCGACACATGCTCGCACATCGCTGGGTGTACGGCCATGCAGCGATGCACCTATGCGCATCGCAAAGGCCTGCCCAACAGTGACACGCGGGCGCATCGCTGTCCCGCATGCTCGTGGGTGGCCCGTAGCGACGTGCGTGGGCCTTTGGTATGCGCCAGTCGCGCGTCCTGCGTGTTGCTAATTTGGCGCATGCACGTCACTGGAACGTGCTCGCGCAAGCGACGCGTGTTGTTGCATAGCTAATTAGCAACACCCCAGGCATCATTGGGATGTGCACTAGCTACATTATAGTGTCACTAATTATCAACGTAAATTTTTTGCATCGCTAATTAGTGACTAGTTAGCGACGATATTTACGTTGCTAATTTTAAGCGTCACTAATTCATCATTAAGTTATCACTAATTTTTTTTGCATCGCTATTTAGCAGCGATATTTTTTGCATCATTAAAACCAAATATTCGTGTAGTATGAGCAAAATAGATAGCGACATCACCAAAATGTAACAAAAACAATGCATACAGTTTTTTGTTAGATTGAAAGGAAATTTTGTGATAAACATCCAAAGGAAATTTTGTGCATTAGGCACAAAAATTCTATGATATGTTAATTTTTAATATTCAGTTTCAATTTTATAAATGCATCACTAACATCAGATTCAGGAGCTGAGGCATAATTTCATGTAAACTTGTTGTAAACATCAAATAAATGAATGTAAAATCAATATTAGGGGCTGAACCTTGCAAGCATGAGTAAACAAGATGTAAAGGAGAAGTGATTACCATTCCTAGTGTATGATGCACCACAAAGTGGAGCACTAAACACGTCAAAAACATACATAAAAGTAAACATATAATAGCGAAGAAATCAGGAGAAAAAAAAGAAGTGATTACCTCCATTATAACATAATATTCACCCCAAAATCCATGAAAAAGAAACAAATAGAAAACAAAAATCTTATTAGCCCAATGAAAATGAAAGAAAGAACTAGAAACTCGAAGCAATCTCGCAATTTGACCTAAAAAATTCTCGAAACAAATTATCAACTAAAATATTAGAAAATTATCATACTAGAAGAAATACTTCTCTATATTTCTGTAGATACAACTTTAGAGGCTCGATGTAATCCTCGAACCCTAACATTGCCATCGCTCAGAGCAAATCATTAGCGTTGATCATCTTTCACTTCTCACTCTGGCATTTATCGCTCGCCCTGCATCACCAAATCATCTCAACGATGTAGAAAATCAAGATTAATCAAAGAAAGAGAGAGAGAGAACAAAGATCTGAACTCATTGGTGAAGAAGCTGATGAACTCGGAGATGCATTCCTAGATGGTCTCCTTGGCATCCTTGGCGATCTTACCGTTGGCAGGGAGGGTCTTATTCATGATCCGACTGATGTTAGCAATGGGGAGGAAGCGATCCTGCTCGCGAACGTTGGATCGGGGGCTCTGCTCACCGCCGCTATTGTGGCTGCTGCCCTTCCATACCGCCTCGCCGCTAGCTTCCAACAAGGTGGGGGTAATGGGAGTTGCAGTGAGCTAGGGTTGTAAACCCTCCTTGCACTAGGTATTCCGAAGGCTAGGGACCTAGCGACAATGGGAGTTAGGGCAGAGGCAAAACTCGGGACTCGACGACGATGGGAGGCGGAACCCTCGACTACGAGTATGGGAGGAAATGGCGACGATGGGATGCTTTCCTCGGGAGTTAGGGCAGAGTGAGGGAACTCAGGAGTTAGGGCAGAGGCGAAACTTGGGACCCAGCAATGATGGGAGGCGAACCCTTGGCTACGAGTATAGGAGGACCCGACAACGATGGAAGGCTTTCCTTAGGAGTTCAGGGAGAGGCAAAATCACTTAGCAGCCTTTGCCTACAAGTTAATTTAACTCGTAGGCAAAGTCTTTTGCCTATGGTTTTTAGTTTATCGTAGAAAAAGGTTCACATGAAAGTCTTTCTCTACTTTTTACAAAAAAAATTTTGCCAGGTGATTTTGTCTTCAAAAATTTGTTGGGTCAAAAACAAAAAACCTTTCCTTGCGATATCCAGTATGTCGTTGGGAAAGGTTACTTTTTAAGAAAAATTTTGATGAGTCATTTTGCCTCCAAAAATATGTTGACCTAAGAACAAAAAAAAATTTCTATGATTTTTACTAAAATCGTAGGCAAAGTTTTTTCAACGGGGCCTTTCCCTACGATTTTGGGTTTTAGTGTAAGAAAAAAAATTTATAACCATATATATATATATATATATATATATATATATATATATATATTAGAAATTCTTTCACTGTACAATCTTTTTCTGTGATTTCAAAAAATTATAGGAAAGATTTTTTTTTGCCTACGATTTTAAATTCGTAGGCATAAAAATCATAGGTAATAAAATTGTAGGCATAAAAATCATAGGCAAAGCCTATATTTGTTGTAGTGAGGTTATCCCTAGTGATAAATTGTAGGCATAAAAATCATAGGCAAAGCCTATATTTGTTGTAGTGAGGTCATCCATTTTAAATTCATAGGCATAAAAATTATAGGCAAAGCCTATATTTGTTGTAGTAGGTCATCTCTAGTGGTTCGTCAACTCCCTCCCAAAGAGCAGCTCCAGAAATTTCAGCTTCTCAAAAGAAGTTGACTCTCTCAAAGAAGTTCCTTCGAACATCTGACCAATAGGCTTTTATCTAGTCTGTAGGTTTGAAGTCCCTTCAACTACAAGATAGGACGTAGTGAAGGTAGTAAGGCCTCATCCTCAGTGCTCAGGGCTCAAAAATCCCTAGTTCGGATCAATTAGTCCCTCTAACCTCAAGGTCAGTATAGTAAGCCGCTTGATGGAGGCCATCAAACTCCTTAAGGTCGATTCCTTAAAGGATGAGGAGAGAGAAGAGACCTGTAGGACTATTTAGGGGCATCCTAGATTTTTAGGTTGGAGCTTGAAATTTAGGAAAGCTCTGGAGTGATCAAGGACCAGTTCCTAGAAAAAAATCTGTTAAGTTGGAGCATGAAACTTGTAGTTTTCTCACCAATCTTGAATAGATCCGAGGTGTGATTGAAGGAAACTCCTTTCTAAGGTCAAGTCTCTTAGGTTGATAACTGAAACTTGGCAAGATTTTGCTGATTAAGGTTGGCCTACGGGTATTTAAGATCTATTCCTAGAAATAAGTATCTTAGGATGGAATAAAACTTTGTTAATTAAGATCAGCCATGCAAGCAATTAAAGATCATTCCTAAGATTGAGGTCTTTCATATCAGGGCATGAGACTTGTATGCCTTATGGAATACCTCGAAGCTTTGGTTCCTTTTCAATCAACTTAATTTTTAAGTTGCTCTTTATGGCTTCAACTAACTTGTTCTTTAGATAACCAAGCCAATTAAGGAACTGCATTTCAACTCAGGGCTAATCTAAATTACTTCTGCAGAATTATTTGAGTTTTGCTAGCTAAGTAATCATGTTAGAGGAAATTTCTTTTTGCACCGCTCGGATTGCTTAGTGCACCACCCAAATTAAAAAAAGAAATCCTAAACTACCCTTAGCATCCCCATCCCTCTCCTCCTCCTTCCTTTCCGGCCCCGCACCAGGCCCCCCCTCCTCCCCCTCTCTGACACCATCCGCCACCCCTCCTCCCCAGCCCCCATCTCCTTCCCTATCGTCCCTGGCACCACCCCCACCCACCCTTCTTTCTTTAGCTCCGGTCTCCTTCCCACTCTTCGGTCTTAGCACCGTCTCCTCCTACTACCCTTATGTCATTTCTTTGTAAAGAATATCTTTTATCAGTTAGCAAAAATTAGTTGATCTTTCTTTAGCGGCATGTGCTTTATAAATCAACAACTAGTTTATCAGAAATAATAACAAGTCTTCTGTGGTGACCATTGAAAAGATTGTTAGACACGTTTAATGCACGCAAGAAGATGGGTGGCTGCCATCCAATCCACGAGATTTTTCCTCTTTACAATATACTACGGAGAAAAGTTAAGCAAAAATATAGCTACAAATCGTCAAAACATCGTTTCCTTTTTCAAAGTTTCCAAGGAATGCAATGTCTCACCCTAAGTTTTCTGGGAAACAAACGGATGATAACTCAACTAAAGCAAGGCGATTCTCTCACTCAACCGAGGGATGGAAATTACGTAGCAGCGGAATATGCGCCGTGACCGTAGAGATTTTAACTGACGTGAAGACTGGCCAACGGCTTCCCGCTAATTTCGGTATTCATAGAATCACTGAATCACATTCACATATTAGACTTTCCTACCAGTCAAAGTCCTTCCTTTACTTTTTCCGTGATTCGACTTGGTCCAGCTCCGGAGACGACCTAGCCGGCGCAATTGAATTCCTCTAATAAACAGACCTGGAACCGTCTGTTCTTGCTCTGCATGAAAGAATTCCACAAATCAGACAAGGACTCTTCCCCTTCATTCCATGCATGTAATTAGACTTCTCCGTCTTATTATCCCTACTTCATCAAGAAAGTCAACAATAGTTATCCCCACTCCATCAATAAATACCCCCACAAACCTCAGCCTTTCACACCACCTCCTCCTCGCTTGCCTTTGGAATCCAACCAACGCAAGCCGTCCTAGTCCCCAATGGCCAATCCGTCACTTCTCTTCGCCGCTTTCTTCGCTGCCCTCGTCCAAGGTTGCTTCACGATGCATTTCAAGGCCTCTGAGCCTGGTTTTTGTCTTCCTTTCTTGCTAAAATATGTCCAACCTCTAAAATTTCAGGTGGGCTTTCAACTTCGTTCACGATCAAGAACAACTGCCCCTACACGATCTGGCCTGGAGTGCAGGACAACGCCAATGTCCCTGCATTCCCGCAGACGGGCTTTGAGCTCGCCGCTTCGGCCTCCAGCTCAATAATCGTCCCGAACAAGTGGGCCGGCAGGATATGGGGCCGGACGGGGTGCTTCAACACGTCGGGGGGATTTACATGTCAGACGGGTGACTGTGGCACTGGGCAGGTCGCATGCAACGGCAAGGGGCCCACTGAATTGGGAATATTGTTTCCAATTCAGATTATTTTTGAAAGAGAAATTCAGATTGAGGAAGGTTTTCTTTCAAAAAAAAAAAAAAAAATAGAATTTCATTAAGTACATCATCATATAAATATTATTTTTGATTCTACGAATAAACATAATATCTTTATCTAAGCTACCACACTAAAGCATAAAAATAGGATAAAAGCTCAACACATTAAAAAATAACAAATAAGTTAAATAAAATATTAAAAATTAATGATCATTATTTTAACAGTTCACCCTGCAAGGCGTTGGCAATGGCGTCGCCCGGCCCAACACACTCCTCGAGTTCTACCTGGAAAAAGACGGCGGGAAGGATTATTACGATGTTAGTTTGGTCGACGGCTTCAACTTGCCGGTCTCCATTGCACCACAGGGCGCGACGGGCTGCAACACCACATCGTGTTCGGCGAACATCAACGCCCAGTGCCCGTCCGAGCTGCAGCTGACGGCATCCGGTTCTGTCGTCGGCTGCAAGAGCGCTTGCCTGGCTTTCAACCAGGACCAGTACTGCTGCAGCGGTGCCTACACCAGCCCGAGCACTTGCAAGCCCACGAACTATTCGGAGTTCTTCAAGAACTTATGCCCTCAGGCCTACAGCTATGCTTATGATGATAGCAGCAGCACCTTCACTTGCATAGAAGCTGATTACCTCATTACCTTCTGTCCTTAAGAATGTTTGGTGTACTACAAAATCTTTATTATCTACCTAGCTAATAATAATGCAAGAATAAGACTCTAGCTCCGGAGCAAGGCTCGCGCTCACTACAAAAAAATGGCATATTATGATGAATTAATTCATTGCAATAAGTACAAAAATCATCACAATAAGTTATTACAATGATAAAAAATTTATAATCCTAATTACACTGATTTCATTAATATTTAATGTATTGACATACCTCTAATTTCTATGCTCCTTTCTAACACAAAAGGTTAGTTTATTGTCTAAACGGAAGGGTACCTGTCTTTAAGATGAGAACTCCCTGGTCAAAGGCTCATCCAAGATTGGACAAACAAATTGAAATTTTAGATTTTAGCTCATCAATTTCGACCTAAATGTAATATGATAATCATCATGGAGTAAAACAAGAATCAAAAGATATGCAAAGAATTTTTAAAATTAAAAAGCAGAAAGGAATACAAATCCTTGATCACCATATTATGAAGTATACAGCAACAGAGGCATCTAAGAAGAAAGGAACTACTACTTTAAACTAGTTACAGAACCTAGTAGATCGTGGTGTGATTACTGATGCTGTGAAGGTTGGAGTCACCAGCATGTAGCAATTTTAAACTTCTGATATTCACCATTTTGATCACTTCTTTTTGTTCTTTTGAATTACGTGCAGCTATTGGAAGTGAGTTCATAGAAAGGTGCTGGCATCTTAAGACGTCCCAATATAATTTCTAAATTATCAGCAGCTGGTGCATCTTGAGGACTAATGGTGCGGGAACCATGACCAGGTAGAAGATTTTAATTCTCTGTGGATATCTGATTAGGTTTGTAGGGTTTGATTCAGTTGGAAAACTAGGTTTATTTTATTTTATTTTAATTTGGATCCAATTTTATTTTTGTTTGAGCATTTGAGTTACGTCTTTTGAGTTGGTACTCGTTATTAGGGCTTGGGTCATATTGAGTCAGCTCATTATGAGCTTAGATCAATTTGAATTCAGTCCAGTCCAATTGGTCTTATATGTGTCCAGTCCAGTCCAATTGGTATTGTATTAAGTTCATTCAGCTTACAAGAGGAGACACCAGTATTGAAGCAAAAGACAAGGCCATCACAGTCAAACAGAGCAGCTGCTAAATTCAAGTTGGCGCCACACCTACATAAGAAGTCACATGCCAGCCACACACCTGTCACCCTCCAGCACAAGCATTCCATACATCACTAAGCAGCAAGCATGTCAACAAGATAAGCCTCAATCCCCCAAATCATGCAATCCTATTTGAAAGAATTTCAGCCCGAAAAATAGGCATTCCACACGCCACCTAGCAGAGCAAGCAAGTCAACAAGATAAGCTTCAATTCCCCAATTCATGCAACCCTGTTTGGAAGAATTTCAGCCCAAAGAAGCAGCAAAGGGACGCCCCTTATTGCCGCCCATAAATTGCTTTTTTTGAAAGGGATTTGTATAACATGACGTTTTTTTCCATGTAATCTAATCCACACTTTAAAAAGAAAGTGGGCGCCCCTTTTCTTCCATATCTATATTTACTTGGGCTAAGTCTCTTGCACTATAAAGAGACCCTCTTGTATGAATTATGGATCTTTTAATTATTAATCAATCAATCTAGTTTTGAATTATTGTGAGTTTTGTTATTTGGTTCTCTAGTGCTCTTGATTCCCTTCTCCTGCGCGTGCCAACATCTCCAGGAGAAACCTTGGCCGCCGCCCTTGTTTTCCTCTAGTGGATGCCCAAGAGCCTCTTGGCTGCCCCTCCTCTACTTCTTCCTTACCTTTTTGCCTCTAATCTGACTTTTCTCTCTTGTTCTGTAACCTTTGGATGATGTTCTTGCAGGTCCCTCAGTAACCGTGAATCCAGGATTAAAGGTGATCGCCATCCAAGTCAACGGATACTTAGCCGCAGATCTATGGGCTCAAGGCTTGGTCATCCAGGGCGCATCCGCCAGGCAGAGCGACCCCTTTAGTATCTCGATCTCCTTATCTTGCCAAGTACACCTCCTTTAATCTGCTAGTAGCTTTATTGTGGAAAAACAAGCCCTACCGGGGCTTCTTAGCCTCCGCGGTTCTTCTTCTCAGATTTTCTGTGGAACTGTTTCGCATGCTGAAAATTACTGAGTCTTTCTAAACCCCTCTTAGGCCCTTATTTCAGGAAACTAATCAACTGAAAATCATAAATCCTCTAAAATCCACTTGCATGCGATATCAGTCCTACATCAATTGGTATTAGAGCACAGTTAGGGCTTAATTTTTCATTCACGTCCTTGTCAGTATATCATCTGTTAATTTAATTGTTTCTGCCTGCATACACATCAAAAAATTCTAAAATTTATTTCTTTGGATTCATTATAATTGAAGGTATTTTTTGTTATTTTTTGAAGATTTAATTCGATCAAAGAACAAACAGCCTTGTTTTTTTTTTTCTGTATCCAGAATATCTAAATTGATCTGAAACTTTATACTGAAAATCCTAATAAACTTTGATCTGATTAATGCAATAATTTTTTTGAATAATCTATGTTTACTCCACTATTTGCACAAAAATTTTACATTAATATTTGATGTGAATAATTTATGAAAATTCGTGCATCATTATTCTGTTCGACAGTCCTAAGAAATCTGAATTGATTCAAGATTTCTTGATTAAAATATATTAAATCTTAATTAAATCAAAAATTTTATTGCACATTCTGCATAAGACTTACCACCAGCATACCAAGTTTCAGAACTAAAATACACTCACAGAAAACATGAAAATTCCTGAGATTTGCTGCTATTTCTAGATTTCTGGATTAGGGTTTGCGTACCATTCATTTGCATTAAACTACTCTTAAGGGCTCTTATTGTTGTCAGATAAGGAAGGGATTGAGACTCCTTTCTTGGCCCAAAACAACTACCCGTGCATTCCGAACCCAAGCCTCTAATCTAAAAGTGAGTAGCAACTTAACTGATATTTTCCTTAGAGGGCTAGGAACACCAATAGTCGATCTAGTATACTGGAGGAGACTAGTACAACTCAATCTGGCGTATGCTCTGAAACTGGTGTCTAGAAGGGGGTCAAATGTCAAACGACTTAAGCGGAGTGTCGGGATTACTCTAATTAGGCCCTTGCAATTTGCAGAAAGAACTTTCCTCCCCTCCCACCAATTGAAGAGTTACTATTAGATTAGCTTGCATTAAGCCAAATTCTTTACTCTGGATGACTAGGTCTAGCATACCGTAGTCCGAGTCAATTTGAGTCTTGTGTGCTTGATTGTGTTTGCATGTGCACTAGATCAGGAGCATCTTTTCGTTCGTCACCATCCCATTATAGGTTAAACCCATGGCTAATCAAAACATTGAGGATCACTTAAGGATCATCACTGAACAACTAGCCCGAATGAACCAAGACATCAAGCAAACTGAGGCTAGATTATGATCCAGGTTCAATTAAGTCAAAACTAGGTTAGACATCCTAGAAGAAAACCATAAGGACAACACTGAGTTTGATCATGAGGCAGTAAACCAAGAAGAAAGAGCCCTTAGAAGTGTCAGACTTGAGGTACCTACTTTCGATGGCTCTATGGACCCTAAGGACTACCTAGATTGGGAGGAAGAGATAGACCAGTACTTTGGCTGGTACAATCTGTCTGAAGAGCGTAAGTTTAGATTTGCCAAGCTCAAGTTAGTGCGACAAGCTAGGTTATACTGCGCCACTGTAGAGCGAAGGTAAGCACTGGAGGGTAGGGACCCCATACTCATCTGGCGTGCCATGCAAGCTAGACTTAGGTCCAATTATATTCCCACATCATATGACCAGAGCCTATTGGACAAGTGGTCGCGATTAGTTCAGGGTAGCAAGACTGTGAATGAGTACATTGCTAAATTTCAAGAGTATGCTATAAGGTGTAATATCGTCCAGTCTGAGGAAGTCACCCTATCCAAGTTCATATATGGCCTGAGAGCAGATATTCAAAGAGAACTCTACCTGAGAAGGGTACATGACCTAGAAGAAGCTTACCAGGTTGCTAAGGATTATGAATGTTTTTAGAGAAGGCCACCCTATCGTATACCAGAGGCTACCAAGAGCCCTAGCCTATATTCAGGATCTAGCCAGGCCTATCTTAGTCATCCCAAGCCTACCCAGTACTCAGGCCCCCGCCAGACTTACCCGAGTCGACCCTACACTAGTTGACCCAGTACAAGCCGAACCGAGTTGAGTCGACCCCAGAATAGTACCCCTATACCCCATAGAGAGGATAAGGGCAAATCTGTAGAGGTCCAGAGAAGTCCCAACTTCCAGGTCGTATGCTTTAAGTACAACAAACCAGGACATATGATCAGCCAATGCCCAATCAGATCCCTTCATATAGATGAGTTACTTGAGACTGAATCCGAGCCCATAGTTGAGCCTGAGGGAGAAGTCTACGATGCTGATACCCATCTGATAAATGAGTACGATGGAAAGGAGAAAATATTTGAGTCTGAAAATCTATTAGAAGTGGTTAGATGTATCTTGACCCAAACCCAAACTAAAGACCATGAAGATTGGCGTAGGACTAACATCCTACAGACCTTTGTCAAGATAAGAGATAAGGTGCTCAAGATCATAGTGGATAGCGAGAGTTGCGTCAATGCCGTCTCTGTCAATACAGTTAAGTCATTACGATTGACCACAGTTCCCCATCCTAGTCCCTATAAGGTCTCGTGGGTAGATTCCACCTCTATTCCAATCAAGTCTAGATGCCAAATCCTAATCAAATTGCAAAATTATAAGAAAAAGGTATGGTGCGATGTACTTCCTATGGGTGTCAGTAGTATTATATTAGGTCGACCTTGGCTTTACGATCACGATGCCACTTTGTTTGGTCGATCCAATATTTGCACTTTTAAATACAATGGAAACAAGTATGTGATACATCCAGCTCGACATAGGGACCCAATTAAGAAAGGATCTAGTAGCCTTAAGGATAGCAAGCCAAGAGTTAATCTGATTAAAGCTAAGGAATTAGAAAAGGACATCACTGAGAGTAACTCTGTTTGGATTTTGACCACTAAAGAGATCCATGAATTAGGGTTAAAAAGGCTTATTGCACTGATAGTAGCCCAATGTCGAACTTGTACAGAAGCAGAACATCGATCTATATACTCCTTTGCCAGTGTCTGATCATCTTTGGCAAAACCTCAATATGGACTTCATTTTAGGATTACCTAAGACCTAGAAGAAGCACGACTCCATATTTGTAGTGGTCGATAGGTTCTCTAAGATGGCCCATTTCATTCTTTGTTCGCAAACCTTTGACGCTTCTAGGGTAGCCTAACTTTTCTTAGACAGTGTGGTCAAGCTCCATGGCCTACCTAAGACCATTGTTTCTGATAGGAATGTTAGGTTCACTAGCTACTTTTGGAAAATGCTATGGCATCTGTTAGGAACCAAATTAATTTTTCTACAGCCTTTCGGGCAAACTGAAGTGGTGAACCGTAGTCTAGAAAACCTTCTTAGATGCCTTGTAGGCGAACAACTAGGGACGTGGGATCTATTGCTACATCGCGCGGAGTTCGCCTACAACAGCTCAGTGAACAGGTCCACGAACAAGAGTCCATTTGAGATAGTCCACGAGTACAAGCCTAATCGTCCACTTGATTTAATTCCTTTACCATCCACACATGAATCTCAGAGTCCGCACAAACATTTGCACAGCATATCAAAGACTTACATAAGGACATTAGCTAGAAAATAAATCTAAGTAATGAAACTTATAAAAAAAACTGGCTAACTCCCGAAGAAGAGCCAAAAAGTTCAGTGTAGGGAATTCTATCATGGTTAGGCTTAGGCCTGAACAATTCCCGCCAGGGATCGTTAAGAAACTTTACGCTCGCAGAGATGGCCCCTTTAAAGTGATAGAGAAGGTAAGACACAATGCCTATATGCTAGATCTGCCCTTGAATTGGGGCATTAGCTCTACCTTCATATTACAAACCTAGTAGAGTATAGGGAATCAGCAGCGATTCCTAGTGAGTACTTTGAACCTAGCCCTCCTTTCATGAGCGAACCTACTCAGGAGTGTCCACCATCAATTTTACCTGAAAAAGGAGCAGATCGAGCGTATCCTGGACAATCAAGCCATTACTACTCGGAACCGTGGTTACCAATGCTACCTGGTCCGATGACAGGGTCGCTTTGAATCCGATGATTCATAGATTACTCGAGAGGACTTGCAACGCCTCGACCCAAACCTCCTAGAGAGCTACCAAAGCTAGAGCGACCCATACTCGACGGGGTCAAGTTCCTCCCACCCCAGAAGAATTGGTGCAGGCACCAGGATCAGGCAGAGGATTCTTAATCCTCTGTGGATATCTGATTAGGTCTGTAGGGTTTGATTTAGTTAGAAAACTAGGTTTAATTTTTTTTATTTTAATTTGGGTCCAATTTTATTTTTGTTCGGGCATTTGAGTCCTGTCTTTTGAGTTGGTACTCGTTATTAGGGTTTGGGTCATATTGAGTCAGCTCATTATGAGCTTGGGTCAATTTGAGTCATGTCCAGTCTAGTTGGTCTTATATATGTCATGTTCAGTCCAGTTGGTATTGTATTAAGTTCATTCAGCTTACAAGAGGAGACACCAGTATTGGAGTAGAAGATAAGGCCATCACAGTCAAACAAAGCAGCTGCTAAATTTAAGTTGCACCATACATACACAAGAAGTCACATGCCAACCACACACCTGCCACCCTCCAGCACAAGCATTCCACACGCTACCTAGCAGAGCAATCAGGTCAACAAGATAAGCCTTAATCCCCTAAATCATGCAATCCTAAGCAGCAAAAGAACGCCCCTTATTGCCACCCATAAATTACCTTTTTGAAAGAGATTTATATGGCATGAAATTTTTTTTCTATGTAATCTAATCCACACTTTAGGAAGAAAGTGGGCACCACTTTTCTTTCCATATCTGTATTTACTTGGGCCCTAAGTCTCTTGCTCTATAAAGAGACTCTTCTATGAATTATAAATCTTTTAATTATTAAACAATCAATCTAGTTTTGAGTTATTGTGAGTTTTGTTATTGATTCTCTGGTGCTTTTGATTCCCTTCTCTTGTGCATGCCAACATCACAGTCTCCAGGAGAAACCCTGGCCGCCGCCCTTATTTTCCTCTAGTGGACGCCCAAGAGCCTCTTGGTCGTCCCTCCTCCTCCATTTCTTCCTTGCCTCTTTGCCTCAAATTTGACTTTTTTCTTTTATTCTTTAATCCTTGGATGGTGTTCTTGCAGGTCCCTCAGTAATTGTGAATCTAGGATTCAAGGTGATCGCCATCCAGGTCAGTGGATACTTAGCCGCAGATCTACGGGCTTGGAGCTTGGTCACCCAGGGTGCATCCGCCAGGCAGAGCGACCCATTCAGCATCTCGATCTCCTCATCCTGCCAGATACACCCCCTCTAATCTGTTAGTAGCTTTATTATGGGAGAGTAAGCCTACCCAGGCTTCTTATAGCCTCGGCGATCCTTTTCTCAGATTGTCTGTAAAACCGTTCCGCATATTAAAAATTACTGTGAGTTTTTCTGAACCCCTCTTAGGCCCTTGCTTTGGGAAACTAATCAACTGAAAATCATAAATCCTCTAAACTTTACTTGCATGTGATATCAGTCCTACATCAACTAATGGCTGCAGAAAACCTATCAAAGCAATTTATTGCAAGATAAAACAAATATGGTTATGGTAGTCAAACCAGTTCCTTATTTGCACACAACTGCAAAAAAACACCAACTTAACATGTACACCTTAAGCCCGGTGGAATGCCAGCTAATTGGAAGTGCAGAAAGTAAGCAAACTAACTAAATGAAAGGACTTACCAACTGCCATTCTTATCATATTTCCTGAGCTATTGGAGCACGTCAATCTCTATCATAGCAGCGTCTCAATACTTCTTAATGCCACGGACAATTTTAATTGCAACCATTTCCTTCCTTTCCCCATCCCAACATTCCAAAACCTGTCCAAATGTACCTGATATAGATAATAAAAAGAAACATTAGAATGTGAACTAAATGAAAAAAGAATCAAGATGAACCCTTTCCAGACCATAAAAATATAAGTGTACATTGATATACAAAATATTGTTGGAAGAGTCTGACAAGACTAGTCCATAAATTTTTTCCCTAGGAAAAAATACAGAAACTGAAATCCATAAACTTGAAGGCCATTAATAATTAAAAAATACTGAATAAGACCACCAGTGTGTGGATTACCTTTGCCCAATTTACTGTGAATCTTATCTGCAAACAAAGCACAACAAATAACAGTGTCAGAATGCATATGCATCAAAGCTGTAAGAAAAATATTCATGACTTGACCACTTGTCTATACAAGTGAAACAAATATAATATATAACAGTTGAAAATGAAGTATAAAGAAAACAGTGTTGGTGTGCAAAAACTAAAACTCCATTTCAATCAAGACTGATTTAACTTCCCAGAATTTAATAGAAAATGCCATGTTTGTAATAAATAAACATCTTTCTACCGAAATACATCGCAAAAGCCAAACAGATCCAACAGAGCTTACCATCTGCATGTCTAATAGTTCCATTGGAGTTCTGCTGACCATCGACCCAATCACATGACTTGATGTGCATTGAGCCGAAAAGTATCTTGCTAAAGACAGTCATTCCCGGGTGGTTATGAAGTGGGATGACAGTGGATTTAGGCAAACAAAAGATACATATCTGCAGGACGCTATTAGCAATTTGAGAGAAAATATGGGTCATCAAATGGCATTAGAAATGGATGCAACAGAGCTGTACAGTACTGAAAACTTGGGACCCTTATAAAGGGATAAGTATGTTATCAGAGGAGGTCCTTTGGGCGCAACATTGCGAAAATACTGCAGGTTTTGAGTTAGACCAACATCCTCTGGTTTCAAAGAATCTGCATGAGAAAGAAATATGAACACAATTATCAAACTAAGTCTCTCTCTATTGCACACACATAAATATGGCCTAGTACCAGTACCTCTATAATTCTCATGCTTCACACATAAGGACACTAAGCACATGACAAATTATTTCTAAGATTCATATTCCTGACTACACAATTCAGACATGAAATGCCTTGCGCTTCATGTATCGACTCACTCAACCGCATTTATAATCAAGTATATATACCATTGCTATTCTGTGGTAGTCCACTTGATATCCCATCACCTACTCTTAACATAAAAGGAATGAAATATGAGAAAATCATCAAATTGGAGTCTGCTTTGATGAAAATGGAGCAACTAAATTTAATAAATAGGTGAGGGCATGAACAAACACGCATCTTTGCATAACTGTTTATCTATAGGTGTTGCTACATTGCGTTTGGTTCACATCATGCACATGTTTGTCTTTTGGAAGTCTAACACGCGACAACAAATAACAGTAGGCACAACCATTCATTAGATGAAATTCATTTTAATTTATGCATTGAGAACTTCAAAACCATTGATACAACCATTCATTAGATGAAATTCATTGTAATTTATGCATTGAGAACTTCAAAACCATTGATGCCATAACAAGATCATCATGATTAATGAAGATTTTTCAGTCCAGACATCTTCACCATCAAGCAATACTCTCAAGCATACTCCCTCATCTCTTTGTCACAGAGAATCAAGTAAGTACCTTTGAGTCCCTTCCATTTTGTTTGATTATCTTCCGTATAAGCCAACAACAACACCTAATCCATGCTTCAAAATCGAAACAAGAAACGCAATCACTCGCAACAAATTTTCAGCAAACGGGCGGAAGAAGAATAAGAGATGAAGATAAGACTCAGGACAGCTGTCGATCAGGACTCAGAATAAACGGTTGGAGATTAGGAGGAGAGCGCAGAGAATTAGGGCTTTCAATTGGACGACTAGAGTTTCCAAACGGGGGACTACGGTGAAGAAGAAGAGATGGAGAGGAGAGCCGGGACGACCTTCCGAAAGGAGCAGAGAAAATGAGCGAAAGTTATATGCCTATCAGAAAATCAGTCGTCCGTTGATATCGACAAACCCCCAACCCTGTTGTACGGTCTCATCAAGAAATCCGGGCCAAAAAAAAAAAAATTATCAGCAGTTCGAAAGGAAAACACCATCCACATCCACATACGAAATCAAGTACGATAGATAAGGGATGTCTAGCATCCAGACAGTATTCATCAACTTTAAAGAACGCATATCAACTTCAAAGCCTACGGTAAAGGTGAGGCTAGGATTGAAGAAGGATCATGTTTAATTTATTTTTAAATAAACTATTAAAATAGATCAGAGGGCTTACCGTTTGGATTGAAGAAGGAGAAGAGATCCGAAGAGAAGAGGTCCGACGAACAGAAAAGATCCGGGGAGAAGAGAACGGCCATGGCGGCAGCGACGGAACCCTTGTAGATCTAGGAAGAAGATCCAGCGAGCAGAGGGAGGAGCAGCTTGCCTGAGCGGAGGAAACCAAAAACCTTTGTCGCCGAAGAGAAAAAGAAAGAGAAAGAGAAAGAAAGAAGGAAAAGGGGGGAAAATCGTGGGGGAAGAAGAAAATCGCGCAGGTAGGAGCAATGTATTACGGCGAAATCATATTTCGTTATAATACCTTGAATTAATATATATTTATTTAATAAAAATTATATTTAAACGACGAAACCTATTTTCATCGTAATATTATAAATTAAAATATTTTTTAATAAAAACTTTGTTTATAACAGTAAAATTAGTTTTTATTATAAATATAGATATTACAGTAAAATTTCATCATTATAAATAAAGATATTACGATAAAATTTAATTTCATCGTAATATTTTAAATTAAAATAATTTTTTATAAAAACATAAAATTAGATTTTTTTATAAATTGAGAGATTACGGTGAAATCTAATTTTTTCATAGTATCTTGAATTAAAATTATTTTTTATAAAATCACTATTATATCGGTGAAATTTAATTTCATCATTATATATAGAGATATTACACGAAATCTAATTTCGTGGTATTATAGTCACAAATTAAAATAATTTTTAATAAAAACTCTATATATAATGGCAAAATATTTTTTTCGTAATAGCACAAAAAAATTTCTTAACCTATTATGGTGAAATAAAATATAATATAATTATTACGACAAAAATTATTTTTATCGTAATAGCATAAAAAAATAAAAAAATAAAATTCTTAACCTATTATGGCGACATATAAATTTTACAGTAATATATAAACTTATTACGATGAAAATTAATTTTCATCGTAATAAAATAAAAAAAAAATATTTTTTTATTAAAATTATTAACTATAACGATGAAAAATAATTTTCCCGTTAAAAACAAATTTTTAACGATAAAACATATTTACGTCATAACAAATAGTTATTACGACGAATTTAATTTTAATTTCATCGTAACAAATGAATCTATAGCGACAAAAATAATTCATCATAATAAGTTTACTACAAATACTCCACTTTCTCGTAGTGGCTACATCTTTGTGTGACGGCACAAGAAATAAAAATAGATTCCTGTTGGGGGGTAAAACCGTCGTCGCATTGATAGTCGTGCGAGAAGGCTAAGACCGACCCCATCCCTTTCGCTCATGATGCCCCCGAGCTTCCCATAGCTCATCTTCTCCGGGCTTCCATAGCTCGGCTCCCCCGAGCTTCCCATAGCTCGTCTCCGGGCTTTCGTAGCTCGGCTCCTACGAGCTTCCCATAGCTCGTCTTCTCCACGCTTCCGTAGCTCGGCCCACGAGCTTTCCATAGCTCGTCTTCCCCGAGCTTCCATAGCTCGGCTCCCCCGAGCTTCCCATAGCTCGTCTTCTCCGGGCTTCCGTAGCTCGGCTCCCACGAGCTTTCTATAGCTCATCTTCTCCGGGCTTCCGTAGCTCGGCTCCCCCGAGCTTCCCATAGCTCATCTTCTCCGGGCTTCCATAGCTCGGCTCCCCCGAGCTTCCCATAGCTCTTCTCCGGGCTTCCATAGCTCGGCTCCCCCGAGCTTCCCATAGCTCGTCTTCCCCGAGCTTCCTATAGCTCGTCTTCTCCGGGCTTCCGTAGCTCAGCTCCCCCGAGCTTCCCATAGCTCGTCTTCCCCGAGCTTCCATAGCTCGGCTCCCCGAGCTTCTGTAGCTCGGCTCCCCCGAGCTTCCTATAGCTCGTCTTCTCCGGGCTTCTATAGCTCGGCTCCCCCGAGCTTCCCATAGCTCGTCTTCCCTGAGCTTCCCTAGCTCGGCTCCCCCGAGCTTCCCATAGCTCGTCTTCCCCGAGCTTCCGTAGCTCGGCTCTCCCGAGCTTTCCGTAGCTCAGTTTTCTTCGGGCTTCCATAGCTCGGCTTATTGAGCGACCCACGGTCCAACACTCACCTCCGCGGAACCTGGCGCGAGAGAGCCTAGGCCTATCGTAACAATGTCCCAGGCAAGGAATCATGTTGAGGAGTGGTCTAGAACCTATCACAGCTACCTAGGACCCACACACCTATCAGATCTCAAGCCATCAAGGAGCTCTCCTAGCCATTAATCCCATAACAAACAAGATCCGAATCCCAACGGCCCCACGACGGCCTGATTCGATCCATCTCCGTATCTTAACAACTTTCGAACCTTCCAGAAGGCGCTCAAGATCCAGGTGACAGCCTATAAATACGACACTCCCAGATTCTCTCAGGTATGCGCTCACTCTCACTCTCACTCTCCCACTCTCCCCAGCTGCTCGTCGGTGCTCCCCCCTCTAGAGCTCCTGATCGGCCGCCCCTGGAGAGACTCTCCGGAGAGATCCACCTTCCCATTTTCTGATTGATCGCCGATTTCCCCACTGACCTGAGCGTCGGAGGGTCTTCTGCGGAGGGCCACCCCCAACGCCTCTCGTGTGAGGACTTCTGTGCAGGTCCGCCCTAGGAGATCAACTACGCCCGAGTCGAAGGATGGATTCCGGCGGTAACAGATTGGCGCTAGAGGAAGGGCTTCAAGTCCCGTTAAAACTTGAAGAAAGGAGATAAGGATCTCGATCTGGAAGAGAACCTCTCTAATGGCTAATCGGAGAAGAGCAACCTCTGAAGCCCAAGACCAGGTCGCCTCCCAGAGACCTGATCCGATGAGCATTGTAGCGCCACCACCTCCGCCAATTGAAACCCCGTCGCCGCCAGCCATCCCGGTGACCCAGGACCAGTTCGCCACGCTGGTCCAGCAAGTCCAGGCCCTGACCCACTGGTCCAGGAGCATTTCGTAGCTCCTCCCGCTCCGCACCTTCATAAGGAGGCCGCGATTCCTTCTTCGCCGGCGACTTCCTCCTCCGGTCCGCATGGAGCCACGAACCCCCCACATCGACCCAGAGGGCACAAACCAGTCCCGCGAGGCGGCTACGATAGGGATCCTCTCAGATCTCGGCGAGCCCAGACCCTCTCCCCAGTGTCTTCCCACCATGATTCACGTCGTCCCTGTGCTCCCCTCGCCCAGCTCCTTCTCTTACCGCTGAAGAGGAGATCCGTCGACAGATCAGGGAGATGCGCCAGGAGCTGGACGCCGCCAGGCAGGCCCATCTGCCTCAGCCCAAAGCGAGCAGGGCATCCCTTTCTCTAAAGGGATCATGGAGGAAGTGATTCCCTCCCATGTCAAGCTACCAGCCGTCAAACCCTACCATGGCTCTTCTGACCCGGACGACCATCTCAGCAGCTTCCGGTCAATAATGATGTTCCACGGAGCATCCGATGCGATCCTCTGCCACGCTTTCCCTCCACCCTCAGAGGATCTGCCCGAACCTGGTTCAATTCCTTGAAGCCAGGTTCCATTGATTCATTTGACGAGCTGAGCCGTCTTTTTATTGGCCAGTTCGTCAGCAGCCGCCGCCACCGATGGAGATCTCACTCCCTCTCCGAAGTCAAGCAGAGAGAGGGGGAGTCCTTGAGAAGTTATCTTGGCCGTTTCAATAAGGCCATGTTGGAGGTGGACCACCTTAATCATGAGGTGGCTATGTCCGCCTTGGGGGGGGAGTCTCAAAGGAAAGCGACTTCTACCTGGCGATGGAGGTCAGCTACCCCCCTAACCTCTCCGATATGATGGCCCTGGCGGACAAATACGCCAGGGTCGAAGAGTCGCGGAGAGTTGCCCGCGCCGAGCTGGCAAAGAAGAAGGAGCCCAAAGGTCCCGATAGGCACCGACCCGTCCGTCGGCCGAGTCCGCCTCGCCGCCAAAGAGCTCCCCCACTACCGCCGAGGAATCGCTCCCGGAGCCCACCAGGCGGTTTGATCGCTACACTCCGCTAACCGTGCCCGGGCGCAGATCCTCTGAAAATAGAGTGCCAACTCCTCCGACCAGCTCCTCTCCGAGGGAACCCGATCCGAAGAGACCCCACCAAGTACTGCCGCTACCATCGGGAGCACGGCCATGATACTGAAGAATGTTGGTAGCTGAAAAATGAAATCGAAAGGCTGATCCAGCGGGGGCGGCTGAATCAGTTTAGGAGGGCGCCCGAGCCAGGACAAGGAGGTGACCGCCAACCCGAACCTCAACAACCTCCTCCTCCACCAAATCCGCCCGTGATCGGCCGCATCAACATGATCGAAGAGGCCGGCGGGTCAAGCCCCAGGAACGATGGTGAAGGATCAGCGCCAAAGAAGGCGCGGACGGGCGAGCTCTCTTTCTCCGACGATGATCTCCAAGGGATACAGTTCCCCCATGATGATGCATTAGTTGTATCCCTCAATTTGAATAATTATGATGTAAGTCGATCCTTGTTGACAGTGGAAGTTCGGTGAATGTTCTGTACCTCGATGCGTTTGCCAGGATGAAACTACTCATGGAAAACCTTCGAGCCGTGGATTCCACCCTAATGGGATTCACAGGCGATCATCATCCCGGAAGGGGTCGTCACCCTGACGGTCCGCGCAGGAGCCTGGCCCCTTGTGGCCACTGTTTACACAGACTTCCTAGTGACCAAACTCAGGTCCCCATACAACGCAATATTCGGCAGGCCCGGCCTAATGTCCCTCAAGGCAGTTGTCTCCATCCCACACTTATCCATGAAATTTCCCACCGAACAGGGAGTTGGAGTTGTTCGAGGAAGTCAAGCCATGGCTCGGCAATGCTTCGTTACCAGCCTTCAGTCAGAGTGCCAGAGGTTGACGGGCTAGACGCTCGGGAGGACTTCGCCGAACAGCGAGGAGAACCAACAGAGGAACTGGAGGAGGTGTCGTTGGATGAGGCTCGTCCCGACGAACCATAAAAATCGGGTCGCTGCTCAAGGCGAACCTCGGCACATTGATTAGTTTCTTCGAAGCAACACTGACATCTTTGCCTGGTCCGCCTCTGACATGCCGGGATCAGCCCCGAGGTTCTCGTCCATCGTCTCAACGTGGACGAGATGCACAGGCCCGTCAAGCAGAAGAAGAGGAGCTTTGCCCGGAGCGACAAAAGGCCGTTGAAGAAGAAGTAGATAAACTCATCAAGGCAAACTTGTCGGGAGGTAAATTATCCAAGCTGGCTATCAAATGTCGTCATGGTGAAGAAGTCGAACGGCAAGTGAGGATTTGCATCGACTTCACCGACCTCAACAAAGCCTGCCCGAAGGACAGCTTCCCCCTTCCCCGGATTGACCAGCTCGTGGACGCCACCTCAGGTCACCAAATGCTGTCATTCATGGACGCTTATTCAGGCTACAATCAGATCCGGATGGCCCCGAAGATGAAGAAAAGACCGCCTTCATAACCGACCGAGGTACTTACTGTTACCGCGTTATGCCCTTTGGTCTTAAAAATGCAGGTGCCACCTACCAAAGGCTGGTTAACAAAGTATTCAAGGAGCAAATCGGCCGAAACATGGAGGTGTATGGACGACATGCTGGTCAAGAGCAAAGAAGCATCACGGCATGTCGAGGACCTCTCAGAGAGCTTTGCAACGCTCCGCAAGTATGGGATGAGGCTCAATCCGACCAAATGCGCCTTCGGCGTTAACTCCGGGAAGTTTCTCGGCTTCATGGTCTCCCAGCGAGGTATCGAAGCTAACCCCCAGAAGATTCAAGCTCTCCAACAAATGGCCCCCCGGCATCTATTAAAGAGGTCCAGCGCCTAACTGGGAGGATAGCGGCTCTTAACCGCTTTGTGGCGCGTTCGGCCGAGAGATGCCTCCCCTTCTTCAAAACCCTCGGTCGGCTAAGAACTTCCGGTGGACTCCTGAATGCCAAAAATCATTTCAAGATCTCAAGAAATACCTCGGCTCGCCCCCACTCCTCAGCAGTCCAAGCCCGGGCGAGACCCTGTTCTTGTACCTGGCTGTTTCAGAAGGTGCCGTCTGTTCGGTGCTGGTCAAAGAGGAAAGCAAGGTCCAAAAGCCGATTTACTATGTCAGCAGGCTGCTCCGCGATGCGGAGACGAGATATAGCAGGATTGAAAAAATGGTGTTGGCCTTGATCACCTCAGTTCGGAAGCTGCGACGTACTTCCAGGCACATTCTGTGACGGTCCTGACCGACCAACCCATCAAGGCGGTAGTCCACCGCCCGAGACATCAGGAAGAATGACCAATGGGCCGTCGAGTTGAGCGAGCATGACATCCACTTTCAGCCTCGCCCAGCCATCAAAGCTCAGGTGCTAGCCGATTTCCTCCTCGAGTGTACCATCCCGGAGGACGGTTCCACCCCAGACTCCCCGAAGAACCAAAATCTGGAGCCCGGTGGCTCCTCCATGTCGACGGGTCATCTAACGCTCATCGCTCCGGTGCGGGCCTGGTTCTCACCAGTCCGAGGGGGCAACCTTTGAATATGGCGTCCGTTCTCTTTCCGGCCTCCAACAACGAAGCTGAGTATGAAGCCCTGCTAGCCGGTCTCCGAATCGCCCGCAACCTGAAGGTGGAAAACTTAACGCCTTCACCGACTCGCAGCTAGTGGCTGGCCATGTACGAGGAGAGTTTGAGGCTCGGGAGCCGAACATGGTTCGATATCTTCAAGAGGTGCGGAGCCTACTTCCCCATTTTTTGAGTTTGAGATTACTCAGATTCCCAGATCCGAGAATGCCCGTGCCGACCTACTGTCCCGATTGGCGACCGCGGAGTCAATGGACGCCGAGCAAAAGTTCCACCTGGAGACCCTGGAGAAGCCCAGCATCGCGGAAGCCGACCGAATAATGCAAGTTGAAGCCGAACCATCATGGTTCGATCCCATTCTGAAGTACCTCAAAGAAGGGTCGCTCCACCCGACCGGAGAGAGGCTAGAAAGCTAAAGCTGCAGGCCACCCAGTATGTGCTGATCGACGATCAACTTTACAAACGGTCCTTCTCCATGCCACTGCTCAGATGCCTCCGCCCATCGAAGCAGATTATGCTCTCCGCGAAGTGCATGAAGGGATTTGCGGCAACCATCTGGGAAGCCGGTCCTATGCCACAAGGTGCTGCGACAAGGCTACTACTGGCCGACTATGCAGAAGGATGCAGACGATCTAGTCCGAGCTTGCGACCCATGCCAGAGGCACTCAAGCATTCAAAGGCTCCCCTCCGCCGACCTGGTTCCTATATCCTCCGCTTGGCCCTTCGCCAAATGGGGGATGGACATCCTCGGCCCATTCCCGCTTGCCACGGGGCAGCGAAATTTCTATTTGTCGCCATCGACTACTTCACTAAATGGGTCGAGGCGGAGGCGGTTGCACAAATAACCGAGGCACGGGCCAGAGATTTTGTATGGAGGTCCATCATCTGCCGTTTCGGCCTCCCGCACACTATAATCACTGATAACGGCAGGCAATTCGACAACCCTAAGTTCCGCCAGTTCTGCGAAGAGCACGGAATCCGTCACCACCTCACCTCGGTCGGGCATCCGCAAGCCAACGGAGCGGCCGAAGTGACCAACAGGACCCTGCTTCAAGGGATCAAAGCTCGTCTTTCCAGAGCCCAAGCAGGTGGGCGGACGAGTTGCACCACGTCCTATGGGCCTACCGCACCACCCCGAGAGTCCCCACAGTGAAACCCCATTTCGGTTGGCCTTCGGTACGGAGGCCGTTATCCCTGTAGAGATAGGCCTCCCTTCGCTGCGAGTGGAAAGCTACTCAGAGGAAGCTAGCGACGAACAGCTCCGCACCAACCTCGACCTGATAGAGGAGATTAGAGAGAAGGCCCGGATCAGAGTGGCTGCCTATCAACAAAGGGTGGCCCGCTACCATGCCTCCAGAGTCAAAGGGAAAGCTTCCTGCCTGGCGATCTTGTTCTCCGGAAAGCCTCTGTTTCCAAACCGCTGGAACAAGGAAACTGGCACCAAACTGGGAAGGCCCATACCAAGTAGCGGAGATCATTGGACCGGAACCTACAAGCTGCAAGATTTAAATGGAAAGTCCATCCCCCGGATGTGGAACTCGGACAATCTCCGTAAGTATTATCAATAGGGTATATCCTTTATAAGTCCACTCCGTATACTTTATTATAATTCCTGTCGCACATGTTTTCGTAATTCGCAACGTGAATCATCATACTTTATATTGCCAAAGATTGCGAAAAGAAACAGGTGCTGCTCGCCAATCCTCGGCACGACCGAGTTACCTATCTAAACAGGAATTCTCCGAACCTCGGCTGGGCCGAGCAACAAATTCTTGAACCTCGGCTGGGCCGAGCAACCAATTCTCCGAACCTCGGCTAGGCCGAGCAACAAACTCTCCGAACCTCGGCTGGGCCGAGCAACAATTCTCCGAACCTCGGCTGGGCCGAGCAACAAATTCTCCGAACCTCGGCTGGGCCGAGCAAAAGTCTCCGAACCTCGACTGGGCCGAGCAACAAACTCTCCGAACCTCGGCTGGGCCGAGCAACAAATTCTCCGAACCTCGGCTGGGCCGAGCAACAAATTCTCCGAACCTTGGCCAAAGCCAAGGGTTACATTCTACCGCTCGAAACCTCGGCCAAAGCCAGGAAGTGGCCTTAGCTATCAAATTCCTCGGGCCAACCGAGTGACATTCCCGTGCCTGGTCGCGCCCGATGGCCGAACCATCGGCCGAAGGAGCAAAGTCCTTGCGCCTTAGTCGCACCCCAGGACATCGTTTGAAGCAGGGTGACTTCTCGAATACCCTATAAGTGAAAACGAAGACAAAGACTCCTGATACTCCGAAGGAAGTAAAGGGACTCCTAAAGAACCGCCTAGGTCCGCCACTGGTCCAGACAGAGACCAGTGACCCCCAAGAAAACCTGTTCGGATTCGGGCAACTCATAAGCCCCGGCCGACCTAAACAATGTTCATAGCTTAGCTCGGATTCGGGTAGCTCATAAGCCCCGGCCGACCTAAGTATCCTTCTAAGCTATGTCCGGTTCGGGTGGCTTGCGTGCCCTAATTAAACCTGACCGGTCTCCCAAGACCTAGCTCGTACTTGGGCGGCCAAAAAACACAACCAACATTCGCAAATGCTCTAGAAACAACAGAATGCACAGTATGACAAATCTTCGTATTTACTGATTAAAAAGAAAAGAAGGACAGCAACGGCGAAAGAAAAAGAAACAAAAAGAGCCCTCGCTAAGGCTTGCTGTCACTTCCAGAAGCCGACAAATCCTTCAGGCGCTGGGAAAGCTCGGCGACTTGTCGTGGAGTGATATTATTTCCTCCCTTTGCCGGTCCGCCACCCGGCGTAGGGCCTCGACCTCCCTCGTGGTGATGGCAACGTACTCTTCGACGACCCTCTCGAGCCGCTGGTGGCTCACAAAGGCCACGCCAAGGCCTGTCCATCGACCGTAATGGTGGGACGCCCCCCCCCCCCCGGATACAGTAAGCCGTTGATCGTTGCTCTTAAATCGTCGGATGACTGCTCTCCTCCTCGAGAAGCCATGTCGAAAGACTGCTCTAAGACTGAACCAAAGGGATGGCAAAGACCAACACCCCCCGTCCGTACTTATACTTTTCAAGCAAGTATTCCGATCAATCAGGCCGTAACCATCGACCCGTGAGAATTCGCCACGTATCACCGCTTTAATTGGTGCCTACAGAATCCCAAAGGTCGTGCCCCATCCCAAGCGAAATCGGTAATGCGGGCGGACTGTTCGGGAACCCCCTTTTCTTCTCTGGGAACGGGGTACCTCCCAATCTGCCGGTCCCCCGCAATAAATGCTCCCACACTTCCCCAAGCTTTTTAAGCTGGACGCTTTCGGGAAGCATGAAAAGGAAGAGTTCCAGCACCTGACAATAATTCGTCCCCTCGGGAGTGATCATGTCATAAATAGAGGGCGTGACCATGTACCACCCGTTCTGCCTTGATGCTCCTCACCAAACCCCGCAGGGACCTAGCATTATGACTCATAGTGATGACTAAGTCACTCCCCCAAGCTCTGAATCTCGAACCTTGGCAGGGCTAAGTGACTAATCTTTGAACCTTGGCAGGGCCAAGCAACCGTTCTCCGAACCTCGGCAGGGCCGAGCCGTAAATATCGAACTCCAACAGGGTCGAGGCATGAATCTCCGAGCTTCGGCAGAGTTAAGGAACGTATTCTACCACCAAACAACCTCTAAACCTCCATCTAGACCCGGGTAGCTTACAAGCCCCGACTAGCTCGGATAGCGCGGGATCCTCGCCTAAAAATGAATGGGATGTCCTTATGTCCCACGGCCAGCGGCGACAACTTGGCACAAGAGAAACATAGATTGAGAAATAGGGAAAACTTTCTTTATTTCATTACCGTCAAAACCAATTACAATTGCCTGAGAGGTGTTACAAGAGCATTGAAGTGCATAAAATAAAGACGAGCACAAAACTCGGGCAACTACTCCAAAGCAAATCTGGGCAACTGTGATGCTCTGGCATCCGGACTGACAAATCGGCAAACTGCGAACAGTCAGCTCGAGCCGATAATGGGCGGGCAACATAGACCAACAGTTGCGGCCAGCTTCGGTAAATAATGATATCTCGGCGACCCAACCGAGATATCAGAGTGATTGGAAAGGGTGGACGGAATGTTACCCCTAACCACCCAACCGAGAGGCCCCCCGACGAGTAGGTAGGAAGCTCGCGGACCCTGGCGTTGGAACGCTCTCCCAAACCGAGTGTGTACTGCCCGGCCTTGCCCAAACTCAAAGGCAAGGTACCTGCGGGCGACACACCTTCACCCCCTCCCCATGTGGCGAAAGATTCCAGGCGGGCAAGCCCAGGGATCCAAACCAGGGGAGGAGGCGAAATTCACACAACCCATGGGAGCCCGCGTGCACTTCCTACCGTACGTCCCCGAGGGGGAACCACAAAGGTCACATGGGAAGCACATATGTGCGCTCTCCATGTGATCTCTGCACCCCTCCTGTGCGCTCTCCATATGATCTCCGGGGCTCATCCCCTAAGGGCGAGCCATTCTCCAGCGGCTCCATCGCCCCAACTATCCAGAGGCGAAGGGCTTATGAAAGGAAAGCTCAACCCTCCCACTCGCAACAGCGGAGAAATGAGCATGGTGGAAACTCCAATGGGGAAGGAAACTTTGAGGATGACCTAACACGACCCCTCTTCCCTCCTTTTTATAGGCAAAAATGAACGGGGACAGCTATCAAGGCCGGAAGCCTTGAGATTCGAAACACCTGGGCCATGCCTCCACATGGCCTCCCAGGATGAAAGCAGCGCCCCGCCGTGCGCCAAGCCAGTCGCCTGAATCGTGATGAACGCAAAGATTTCCTTTGATCCTGAATCATGGTTGTCGAATGCATAAAATCGCCCGCCAATCCTACGGAAACTGATAGATTCAGGGGATCGTCCTACGAGAAAGACATCCTCCAATGGCGGACGAATACCTGTATCACACATTGAAACAACCCACGTGGGAAAAGACCAGCATAGTAAGGCCTCCCAGAAGGCTCCAAGGCAACTTTTTACTGACATCAGAGTCATATCATCCATTTCGGCAAAACGAAAATCAACTCGCCTGAGAGGAGACAGAGCACTGACAAAACAATTAAGGGGCGCAGACGCCGTGCGTTCGTCGGGAATAGACCCCCAGTCTAATTGCGCGCAAGGTCTAAGCATCGCCTAACCCCCCTTCTTGTGGGGCCAGAGCTATTCCTATACGTCAAAAACCAATTGAAGTATCCGCTCCTAGCCGAGCTATTTTTTCCTTCGGCCCCAGCCGAGCTACTTTGTCCTTCGGCCCCAGCCGAGCTACTTTGTCCTTCAGCCCTAGCCGAGCTACTTTATCCTTCAGCCCCGAAAAGACTATCTCGTTCTTCGGATTTTGTCAAACCACCATGTCATTCAGCCTAAGCCAAGTTAAATCGTTTCACGCCGGGCTGCGTTGATGTTCGACCTTTTTTGTCAAAATGGCCCCTACGCCTTGGCCTCTAACGGGGTATTTCACCAAAACTCAAGACAAGGAACCATTAGGGGAAGACAAACAATTGGAGAATGGCCAATATATTTATTGATCCCTGGTCGAATTACAAAACAAAAGAGAGGAAAGAAAACACATATCGCCCCCAAAAGGGTCAAGACTTGGGATCAACCCCAACATCTCTAGCGGCCGCGTCAGCAGGGGCGCTACTTGGCTCTCCTTCTCGAAAGTGCTACGACGAGACACGTCGGCGGTTGCGTCGGTTCCCAGGATAGCATCTAGGTCAACATCAGATATTTCTCCATACTCGTCCTCCTCGACCCCCGGGATGTAAGCTTCATAATGTTCTGCATCTAAGCACGACAGGTCTAGGTCCGGATAAGCCTAGGCGACCTTGGCCCTTGCCTCATCTTCACCTAGTTGAAACGCGTCGGCACAGACCGCCCTACGTTCGTCGGTGAACTCGGTGGATTTCTTGTACTCCTCCACCGCCGAGGAGGCCCGCACATTTGCCTCATTTAATTGCTTCTCCAGTTCGGAGATCCTTCGGTGCCTCGAGGCCGCCTCCTCTCCGAACGCCTCCAACTGTCTCTGGAATTCTGCCTCATCTTATGCATCTGCAGGCGAAAAGGCCGAGTAAGGCAGATGTCGAAAGGTCAAAATGAATGAATCCAGTTATGGCCATACCTGATCCTCCCACCGGGCTAACTCGCCCTCTAACACGTGAACCCTGTTGAGAGCCCTAGACCTAGCCGATTGCTCTGGCGAAGGTTCTCTTTTAGCTCGTCCACCCGGGTATGGGTATCCCCAACTTCTTGACGGGCAAAGTTGACCTCATCTGACAGTCGGGCAGCACGTTCATCCGACCACTTCAGCCGATCCTGTGTATCAGCAAGCTCCTTACTTAGGCGAGTGAGGTGGTCCTGCTGCCGCCGGCATTTGCGCTCTTCCTCCTCGAGCTTTTTACTCCAACCGGCCTTATCTTCAGCATGGCTAGCTTTCAACTGGTCCCACCTCTTATCAAAGTATAGCTGCATGGACTTAACCTTGTCTTCATGCTCCGCCCTGGCCTGAACAAGCTCCAAATTAGCCTTCTCGGATTGCTCACGGAAGCCTCAAGCTCACCAATCTGAACGGTGAGTTGGGAGGCTCTTTCCCTCTCAGCTGTAAGGATCCTGTTGGCCTCCTCGAGCTCCCACTGGAGCTCACTGACCTGTGCGGCGAGTCAGGGGGCTTTCTCCCTCTCGATCGCAAGAATTCTGCGAGCCTCCCCGAGCTCCCTTTGAAAGGTCACCAGGGCTCGAGAAAGTTTCTCGATCGACTCCGCCCTCTCCTTGAAAAGATTGGCCTCATAGCGGGCCCGGGCCCAAGCTCCAACCGCCAGGTGCAGGCACCATTTCAATGCCCTCATGATCAGGGCGCCTTGCGAGAAAAACATGACACGCATAAAAGATAGCTGAGCTAACCAACCAAAGAGCCAATCTCGATGCGGTAACTTACCCAGACGCATAGTCTGTGGCGATCCTTGTAAGAGCAAGGTCATCAATCTCGGAGAGGAGGAAAGCCTCGTTCGGCACCCCAACACTACGGAAAGCCACCTCGACAAGGTCTCCGGTAACCCCCTCCAATTGAAGAACTCTCCTCTCC